>JAGTTH010005327.1:0-219681 GCA_022606485.1 Agraylea sexmaculata
TCGAGTTTGAGCCGCCATTTTGGAATCAGCTGTTTCTGTAAAGTACGCAGTAGGGGCTGCTACGTTTATTATTGTGTACTTTAGGAATTATTTTATTATTTGTAATTTTTAATATATATTTTTTATATTTAGTATTAGTTTTCCCCCTACCACCCCCTAAAATATTTATAGTTCAAGTCCACACTGTATATTACGACTTTTATGTTTCTGTAAAGTACGCAATAGTGGCTGCCACGTCTATTATTGTGTACTTTAGGAATTATTTTATTGTTTGTAATTTTTAACCACCCCCTAAAATATTCTCAGTTAGATCAAGTCCAGCCTGTATATTTCGACTTTTATGTACGTACATGTGTAGTTTAGATTATGTTTCATCACTGTGCTTTAACAGGCAATAAAATAATAATGAATATGACTATTTGTAAATTCAACGTTGTTTTCAGTTCAGTTTCTTCATAACTTATTTAGTTGGGCTTTACAATTTAAAGAGAGATTTTAAATTTTGTTGACATAAAGATGATTATGATATATCCTCGATGAAAAGGTTATGAGTATGAAAATAGATTGTACATGCAATATATGACAGGGTGATTTTCATCCGCTGATATCTTTCGACATCTACAAATGACAACAAGTAGACAAGGAATGATCCAAGTGTACATATTCACATGAGAAAATTTCTCAATACGTCTAAGTTTCTTCATCTGAATCATATTATATTAAACATGTAAAATTTTGTGATGGTTAAATTTAAAATATTATTTAATGCATTTTTTAAAATTAAATTAATGAGAATAAAATTTTGTTTTTTTATACCTAAGTATGTATATATAAATCAATAATAAATGTCGTATTCTTTTTTTTATATCAATATTGACTCATAGTACATATTGTGCGCAATCAAGATAAGAAGAGGTTTAAGAACCTTTGGATGAAATGATGCTGAAATATAGATACGGTAGTGCACTGTAGCTTTATCTATATTAAGATTTCTTCTCGGAATTGCAAAGTGTTTTACCACACTATCTATTTTTCGCAGAATATAATATAAACATCAACACAAGTATTCGAAAAGAATTGCTACCGAATATTTGATATCAATTCCAAATCCTTTACTTATCTACATATGTAGGATTTTAAAATTGTAATGTAATTAATAAAGTACTCACGGTCTGGATTGTGCTTTAGAAAACTGTTAAGGCCGCCCATATTATCCAATTCAGGGGTGTCTTCATTGTCAACTTCATCACAAGGCTTCAGCTCCCAAGCATTCTATAACAAAAATTATATTCAACGACAAGTACTAAACTTCTGATAGAAATCAAGTTGGGAAGCCGACTAAATTATTTGGCAATGAAATTGCATGTCTGGTTTCAAATCTGATACTAAATGATTGTAACAGTTGCACAAGTTACAAAATGCAACTACAATAGTATTAAATTACATGTCAGATACAATGTAAGTTTTTGAGATATTTATTTTAATCAATTTATAAATATTCCATGTATGTACTCGTTATAGATATGGGCACAAATAAACAATTTGGATATTGATAATGGAAATATTTTATGTCACCGTATTTGTGTATTATTTATTAAAAAAAGAATAGTAACTTACAGGATCCACCTGTATTGATAGAGGTGTTTGCATTCTTGCATCGGGTATGGCTAAAAATCCACCAGGTGTAGGTCTTCTTAAGTTTCCATTGAAAATAGATGTTGACAAGTTAGTATCTTCATTTGATCCGGGTGTGTCACTCCAATACGTTTCGTTAGTTGATGATATCTCATTATTGTTAGTAAGTTCTTGATTCTGGGAATTAAAGTAAGCTGAATTAGGTGAAAGAGTACTTCTTAATGTTGATCTGGTAGCTTCTTTATCTTGGTTCCAAGATGATTCAATATCAATATGTCTCGGATTCATATTGCCTACGTTATAGTTCAGCATTGGTGATCGTCTTGGGGTACTTGTACCACTGAAGAAGTTGGGACTTTTGCTCGAGTACAAAGTGTCATGAGGATTACTCTGCAGAGTATTTGAGGCAGAATTTAATCTATTGTTTATAATATTTGGCAGATTACTGCTCATTTGCCATGAGTTGGGAATTTCAGCTGATGATATTGAGGGTGGCTTATTAAATCCTAGAGGTGATGTGCTTATGTTTGTGGTTTTTAAATATCTTGGAACACCTGACGGGTGTGTAGATTTTGGACTAGACTGAGGGGGCTGTTGATCCTGCATAAACTGTGGTGGAATATGAACTTGACCCCTTCTACTGGTTGGTAAACCACCAGCATTGAATTTAACTTGAGGCATTGCAGCAATACTCACAGGCCGAGTAGGAGCAGAGCTGCTGGTGCCAATTTGCAATCTATTAATTTGAGTGCCTACAAAGCTGTGAGGTCTTACTTGTGAGCGCAAATTACTTCTTCTCATCACTGCTGCGGGGAAACACGGTTCTGATTCAGTAGTTTCCACAAGATCTAATGGAGTGGCATTTGGTGATTCTTTGGTTTCACTTGAAAATGTATATGGATAATCAAGAGTTTCATCTTCTTGGCTCAACTCTTCACTAAAATTATCATCTGAGTAACTTTCACCATATATAATAGGCAAATCAGCACCGGGAAAAAATTGGCACAATAGCTTCATTTGTTCCACCACCTAAAAATGTTGTAATAAGAATAAATATAAAATTGTTATAAGATATTCACTAGCTTGAAAAAAACATTCATTTTTAGGTGTACGAACCTGGTATCTTTTATCTAAAAAAAATGTTAATACTTCTAATTAGGTTTTTTTTCTATATTTAAGCAGAAAATTACAGCCAACAAATCAAAACACATACATTATTAATTTTTAGCTTACAATTAATAAACAAAATCTAATCATACAGCACCTAATTTAAGATTAAATAAAAACTGACAAGATGACATATTTTGTTAATACTATTATTTTATTGTACAATATGCAAATATTCTTTATGAAATATGAATAATTTTACCTCGTGCATGCTTGGTCTATCTGCAGGAACTCTTTGCCAGCATCTGGTCATCAGGCTTTCAATAGGAGGAGGGCAATTTTCTATCAGAGGAGGTCTTTGACCTAAAAATTTTCGCATAGCTTAATAATGTATGAATAGTGACAGTACAAACAATCTATAATTATATAACTACATATCGTCGCTGCTAAATAAAACTGACATATCTGTTAAAATAGCATTTTTGAGTTAGGAGTAACAAAACTTTTCTTTTATTCCAGTAAAACCAGCATATCAAAAATATCACTGCAATCTATCTGATGGCATTTTGTCAGTATAAATTTACACAGGAATGTATAACATACGAAAACTTGTAAGCATTCTGGAAACAAACATGCATTCTGCAGATATGCTAGTTCGATTTTACAGCAACGATATGTAATTTAATGAGTTAATTTATATAAGAAATTCACCAAACAGAATTTTTTTGTTGACTGTGCCGTTCATTGTAATAAAAATATGTATGTATATTCCAACAAAAGATCATTTAAAAATGCAAAAAAAATAATTACAGAGGAATCTCAATAAATATATCAAAGTCATTGTTATAACAAGATTTTTTTATTTCCCTTGATATTGCAAAATAATTTTGCAATATCATGCAATAGCATAATTGCATATATTATGATTTTTTTCATTGCTCTTGCAATCCAGTATATTGAGTTTCTACAATATTTACTGTCAGAATGGATCGCATGATATTTATTTACCTGTGTGCACAGCCCATAAAATGCTAAATGCAGAACCGCCTACTTCATCAAAAGGTTTTCTTCTAGATAAAACTTCCCAAAAAATTATCCCCCATGAAAATACATCACATTTTTCTGTATAGGATGACCCTTCAAAAACCTGTAAAAACATAATGATTATTTGTAAATTGAGATTTTTTCGTGACACAGAGATGGATGAAAAGGTTTTCTTACTTCAGGGGCCATCCAGGCAGCGCTACCCTTATTGTTAGACATGTACGTTGCTTTATCAGCCGCTGTACCAAAATCACAGATTTTTAATCTCAAGCCGCCCATTACTAGTAAAAGATTAGGAGGTTTCAGGTCTCTATGGATTAAAGGCTTAGGTCTCATTGAATGCAAATATGCTACACCCTGTAATAAAATTTCGTTTTATTATACACAAATTTAATATCACTGGTTAAAAATGCCATACCTCTGCACATTGTTTCACCCAACTCATAGCGTGAGCAGCTGTGTATTGGGGTTTTGGATTACAGTGTAATACATTGTAGAGAGAACCTCCTTCAGCATATTCCATCACTAGACACACATGAGCTCCCTTTGTGCATGCTCCGTAGAGTCTCACAATGTTAGGATGAGAGACCCTCGATAGCTGCCGCACTTCAACGCTAAATGCTTTTCTTTCTGCTTCTGTATTTATGTGTTTCACTGCCACGTGTGTATTTTTCCATAATGCTTTGTATACCACCCCAAATGCTCCTTTTCCCACCACCTACGATAATTAAAATCCATTTTAACAATACCATTGTTAAGATGAAAGCATAAAGTTTATGGGACTACATTTTGGTAAATTAAAATACATACAATGATATATTGTTTTCAAATTGCAAAATTAAGATAAGAGTAACTGGATACATTAGTTTAAAGTTATTTATTTGGATTTAATAAAACATAATTATAATTAACAAAATCTTCAGAATGATAACTTGAACTTTGGATAATATGTTCTATTTTTTTTATCTGAAAAAAAATTGATGACATTGACATTTCAATTATTTACATCTAAACAATATGAGAAATAAAATTGATACAAAAGCCTAATCTGAATGTTCGCATAATTATAAGTACAAACTGGTATAAACAGTGGTTTGTTGAAAGACGGCGCTGATTTTGAGGTTATGTTGTCAAATACATAATTGCATTATTAGGGTAAATATTGAAGGGGCGTGGCCAGAGATCAGGAGAGACTTCAGGAGCATCACCTGGATCTTCTGGATGTCTGAATAGTCGATCTCCTCCACGAAGTTTGGCTGCTGGGGCTGAAGCTGGTGTGGGTGGCCAGGAGCACCAGGGGAGGACATGGCACTAGTCACTAGTCACTGCTGCTAGCCACTAGTTACTAGTTACTAGCTACTAGCTGACTAGCTGACTAGCCACCAGCCACAGGTGGGCGTGGCTTATCATCTGATCACTACAACTCTACACCTTCACCAATATTATTACACAGACACACACACATACACACTCTGGAGACATCTACCGTGCAACACACACAATATGACCAGCTGATCTTTGAATTAACGACATTTCCCTAAATATTGAATTTAAAATATAATTTTTCTTTTAACAACGAACAAAAACCTAAAAAGCGAAAACTAACGATAATTTTTAATTCGTTATATTTTATATAAAAAATATGTTCATAAGAGAAATTTAAAAAAGAAACAATTTTAATAAGATATCATTTGATCAATTTATTGAAATAGAAATACAAAATACATACAATAATGCAAAATAAATTTATCAACAGAATCACAGCGCACAATTGAATCAATAATAGATACATTAATTTTTGGATTTTTTTTCTAATTATTAACGTTTTTTCATTGGCCCTTTTCTTTGCTGTGATTTCGACCCTTTTTTCTGTACTGATTTTGATCCCTTCTTCGGTGATGTCTTGGATGCTTTTGCTTTGGATTTATTCTTCGTAATTCCTCTGGAAGAGACTTTTCCGCTTTTCTTGGTCACGATTTTCCTCTTGGTAGTTTTTTTATTGCTCTTCTTATTCATTTTGGGTGATGATGTATGGGCCTGTTGGATATTTTGGGTGTCTTCCATATTGTTATTTGTTTCAATTTAGTGAATAGCCAACCGTTCCAAATGAGATATCTGATCGAAATGAAGCGTTCTCTTGTTTGAGCGATTTTTGTTCTTAATATTTTAAAATAGAATTTTCAAGCGGTAATGTATAAATGTGTTTCTCTTGTAATTGTGCAAAATTGTTTTGTTTGTACAAGAAACCATTATTTTCGTGGTAAATCGTGTGTAAAAACATTCATTTTCATGGAATGGTCGTCTGTCTGACTGCTTTAATTATTTCATACCGTCGTTGAATAAATTAACAATACGAAATAGGTAGGTAATGTGTATTCATTATAGTCTTTCTTTATTTTGGAACCTGTCTGAGAAATTTGATATTCATTCACGTTTCTCCTCCCTCTAATTTAAGATTTATCAAAGCCTTGTTTAGTAAAATAATCTGACTCGAAAACATTGTCGGAGAAATACGAAAACAAAAACAATGAAACGACTGATAATTTAAAATACCTTTTAATTTGGCAATCCAAAGTGTACACATCGATAATTTGATTTTACAATGGTACGACAAAAACTACAAAATAAAAACAAAATTTTGAAATACATGCTATAGAGATAATGATTAAGTTTCTTTTTCGATCAGCTATCAATATGTGTATAATGTAAATTTTTTATATGTAAATGAAATATATTTTTTTTGTAAACAGACAATATAAGTGTAAATAGACCAAAATACATTATATTAGTGTCAAATAAAATCGATATAATAATATATTGAAAACTACATCGATAATGATTATTTTTCCTAGATATGTATTCATATATAATTTTATACGTCAATTAGTATTATAGATGTGGCTTTGCCAGTTTCGAAAAAATTCATACGAGAGATTCCTTAATTAGTACGTTTTTGTTTATTATGATTAGACCACATTAAAAATTATATGTAATAAGAGCAAATTAAAAGTGACACAAAGCATTTTTTTCAAAAGTGCGGTAATATGTATTTTAAAATTGATTCAAATTTACAGCACCATTCGGCGGTTGACGGTATACCCCTGGTTTCCACGCTGTGAGGATTTGAGAAGTTCGTTCAAGGTATATAGATCTTCGTAGGGCTTATAAGCATTTTGAGATGTGAAAAAGTATGGGTTTATTTCAGAGCGTTTTTTAGCCACCATGAACCTCTTAGAAATGCGATTTACAGGTCCGGACCATTGACGTTTTCGGCGTATAGCATCGAGGTTTTGCAAATATGGATATGGGGTTTCTGGGAGCTTGTGCTGATTGAATCTATGGTTGTATTGTCCACCAAATACTGGTTTAATTTTGTAGTTTTGTTTGGACATATGTGCACTGGGGATGACAGGTTCGCTGTACCACCTAGCGTCTTCAATATCCCTATCCTCTTCATCATAATAAGCCCCGCCTTGATTGTTGTAAATGGACTCTTCATCCTCGTTGTAATATTGTTCGTTGTTACGACGCTGTTGTTCATCCCACAATGATAGAAGAGCCAATACATCTTCAGACGGGATTCCATGAGAATCTCTCTTCACTCTATTGATAGTAGAGTATCTGAAACAAATACGCGCATAAATAAATATATTCAAGGATCTTCGAATTCAAAAAAAAAACTCTAAACAAAAGCCACAAATAAGAAAACGGTTCATTTCAATACAAGATCTCGTTTGGAACAGTCGACTTCAATCAAAATTAAACAATGGAGAACACACGAAAGGATCAACAAGCAGAATCGTCTTCAATGGGTGATTCCACTAAAAAAAGGATTAGCAAAAAGACTTCGGCAGGCCGCAAGAAAACTGTGAAGAAGAGTTCAGCCAGAGGAGTTTCCAAGAAAAAAACGGCCAAAGGACGAGTATCGAAGAAAAGCCAAAAGCGAAATACAAAATCCACACCCAAAAAGCGACAATCGAACAAGAAACGTTGATGAAAAATTTGGAAAAATGATAAATTTTGTGTAAAAAATGTTTTTTTTTTTTAATAAAAATATTTGATTTGCTGATTATTTTTTTTACTGTATTACCTGGCTCCCAATTTATTAACTCTTTCGAACATTTGTTCCGGTGAAGACCTCAAATTTAGACGACCAGCTCTCTTCCTACGAACTGCTTCTCGCGCCATCGATGGGGGTTCTCCATAAAGCTCGGCCCTCATCACAAGATGATCCAATTTTCCACGACCAGACTCCACATTGCGATGCTCAGGTAAGTGCTCCCCAGCTCTGATAGGCTTACCATCATAAGCTTAATAAATAAAGTAAATAATTAATATATTGATAATAGTATGGTTTCAAACAAATAATTACCGTCATCGCTCAAGGCCATGGGATAAGGTTCCAGATCATTTTTGTCGCTTTTGTTTAGGAAAAGTGATTGAGAGTCATCTTTAGATTGTTCCCAAGATTCCGATGGATCTGGTGATTTGGTTGATAGTGAAAGAGGGGCGATTTCTTCTCCTTCTGGTATATCTAAATAATGATAAAATCAATGAGTAAACATACTTGTTGCTCGCATGTAGCGTTTATTAAGAACTCAAGATTAATATAATGGTATAGATTTATTTTAAAAAATGTTTGGATTATTGGGATTGAATATGTGACGTCGTAAATTTTTCGGGTCACAGGTGTGATGATAAAGTATTGTAAGGTGTGGTTGTTCTAATACCCTTGTTTCCATGGTCTGTCTTCTCTCCAGAGCCTGATGGAAGAGCAAACACAGCCAGGCTCAGGGAGATAATTAAAGCCAGGGAGGTCAGGTACTTCATGTTTCCAGGTCAACGGTTGGCTGGTTACAGGTTGCAGCTCACCGGGAAACCTCCGCCAAACTTCAGGAGCTTTCCGAAATGCCTCGTCTCTTTCAGACGAATGGAGGCTTTGGTGAAGGCGAAAGGGACAAAATAGCCATCGATAATTTCATGACTTGCGCAATGCTGAATTGCGCAGGGCAGGCAGGTGTTGCGTTTTATTTTAATTTTTTTTTTCAGAAAATGCACAAACCGCGTATAAAATTTATAACAGGTCATACGTTCAATATTGATCCGAGTATTTGACTCTTTAAAATATAATTTTTAATATGAAAAATAGTGGAATGAGACGCTTTAAAATAAAATTCTAGTAATAGTAACTTAATAATGGAACATTTTCACTATTAAATATATGGGATTTTAATTGCTCTCATTTTTTTCAATACTCAGTAAATACCATAACTTTTATATTTATAAATAATATGTAACTAATAAAATTTATTTAAAAGAATCAACTTACCTTTTTGAATCATTTTACATATTATATATTGACCTATATTTTTTGGCACTTAATTAAACCATCAATTGGAATTTCAAATAATTTTATATACCTATTGATGCTGGAAAAGAAAAAGTTCCTAAGTGACAAAAGGGCAACTTTACAGTAGAGCCATTTAGAGTTATTTTTTAGACAATAAAAATCATAACTCCTATTGAAGATATTAAAATGATTCCTTTTCTACTTGAAACATAAAAAAACCACATACAAATTTATTGTGTGATGACATTTAACAATTCTTTTTTTCGGCAAGTCAATGTTTCTTGGTCAAATTTTCTCGCTTTTACAAAAATAATTACTGACCAATAGACAGAAAAAATCATCGTATAAGTCCAACAGTTCGATGCAGAAAAGAAAGGCGATTCCAGCTTTTCTTTCCAGCGTCGATATGTATATTTTTCTTATTTTAGGTAAAAAAGATCAATTACTACGGGATGATGATGATGATCTATAATATAAAAATATCCGTGAATAAATTCAAGACACAATTTAAATCAATAGTTTTTAATTAAACAAATTAATCAAATTCAGCTAGTCATAATGGTAAAAGCGTTTCATTTCTTGGATTTCTTTTTGGATAACTTTTCACGGACAGATTTCTTATTCTTTGATTTTTTTCTTGAACGTTCATGTCCACTATCACTGGAGTCTGAAGTGGTGTCGGAGTCGTCAGAACTTGTAGAACTACTGCTGCTCGACGAGCTACTGCTGGAAGAAGGCATATTTTTCGATTGACTTTTTTTATCATGTTTCTTTTTCAATTGACTTGATTTTTTCTTCTTTGCGTCTGCAACACTAGAACCATCACTTTCTTCAGAGCTTGAAGACGCTTTATTGTTAGATTTTGAGGATTTTTTTTGCACCTTTTTCTTTCTCTTTTCATTTTCATTGTCTGAAGAATCTTCAGATGATACCGGAGAGCTGTTCTTTTTGTTGTGATGCTTTTTATTCTTTTTTGTGGGGGGTTCATCTTCTGATGATGAACTATCGGAAGCCTTTCTCTTAGAATGTTTGCCGTTGTTTGATGACTTAGAATCATTATCAATAATATTTTTTGATGTTCGATTTTTGTCATTATGTTGTATTTGATTTCTATTTTTAGAATATGATGATTCTCTATTATGAGATTTACCATTTGTTGATCTATCATTTTTACTATACGATTGGTAATTATCACGTTTTATATTATGATTTTCACTAGATCTTTTATAAGAAGAATAATTATCTGAGGTTTTAGTGCTGTGTCTATCTGATGATAGTTGTTTTTCTGGAGTTCTTGATCTATACTTCGCTCTTGATTGATCTTTGTGGGAGTATTCATGTCTACTGTTTCTATAGTCTTGTCTATTATTTTTATCATCTTGTGACCTTGTGGGAGATCTCCTGTTAGATACTCTTGCTGGTGATCTTCTTCGACGATCAGGTGATCTTTGTCTATGTCTTTCTGATTCTGGTCTTCTTCGTTCAGGAGAATTACGTTGTGATCTTTCCTCGTTTCTATTGTTTCTATTATCTCTAGAATTTCTATATCTATCTGGACTACGATCCTTATACCTAGAATCCTTTGACTGTGTGTAATTTTTATTAAAGTTATTCCTGGAATATTTACTTTCATAGTTAACTTTCTCATCTCTAGAGCGGGATCTATTAGAAAAGTCATTGTGTTTAATATTCTTTTCATCAGACACAACACTGCCGTCATTATTATAGTGTATGACTCCTCGGCCTTTACCTTTCCATTGGATTTTGGATACTGATTGTGAAAAGTCAACATGAATACGTCTATCGTCAATTAAAACATTGTCCATTTTAAAGTAAGCATCTTCGCAGGATTTCTTCTCTTCAAATTCTACAAATGCATATTGTAATGAATCGCCCGATTTTCTATCCCGAATGACTTCACAACTTTTAATTTTTCCAAATCTACTAAATATAATTTCGAGATCGTCATCCGTAGTCACCGGGTTCAATTTGCAAACGAACAGAACATTTTCAGGCGGAGCCATGTCTGCATCGGGAAGATCTCCAACTATTTCTAAGATAGTGGCCCTCGCTTTTGCTTCTCGTTCTTCAATCATTTCGGCTATTTCATCTTCAGTTTTACCAGAAAATTCATCAATTTCTTCATCGGGGGCTATCCTTCCTCCGGCCAAACGTTCCGCTGAAGGAGAAGGAGATCTTTCAGGTGGTCTAAGTCCTTCGGGATCATCAAAAGGGTCTTCCAACACAACGGTGTGAGTAATTCTGACATCTTGATATGGTCTGTATCCCGTATCACATATTGTTTCATTGAGCAATCTGAGGACATCATGTCCTTCGGTGACTTCTCCGATGATGCAGTGTCTTCCGTCGAGAGAGTTGAGGTCAGGACCGAGGGTGAAGAAGAACTGTGAGCCTATCATGCCATCATCGGTGGCCACCATGGAGAGAAGTCCTGGTACAGTGTGTTTGATGGCCGGTAACTTCTCTGTCTCGAAGTACCTCTTGTCCTGTCCGTGCAGCAAGCCCCAAAGAGAAGAGCCTCCATCTCCTGCACCTGTCGGGTCGCCAGTCTGAGCGATGAATCCTGCTTGGATGGAATGGAAGAGATTGTAGTTGTAGTACTTCAGTTTGCAGAGCTTCAGGAAGTTCAGGCAGGCTCTGGGTCTGTACTCTGTGAAGAGATCAACTGTTATGTCTCCACTGGTGGTTTCAATAACCACAGCCATCTTCACTATTTGATGTTTTACTAATAATGTTTGACTGACGCTGTCAAAGTCATAACCTCGCAAACACTCAACAACGTTTATAAATAAACAGAGACATCTATTCACTTTTATTAAAAGCTTGTAATCGGAAATTTTTATAAATTTATTCTAACTATTGTCGATAGAGAGCAATTTAAATTAATTAATAAATAATTTAAACAATTGCAATAAATAAATATTTCATAAAATAATTTAATAAATAAACATCCCTTAAAATATATTTATTATTATAACAATTTATATTGAAGACAAATAATTGTTTTGAAACATATCATCAGGGATTCTATTCGTAATCCATGGAAAATATTTCTAGATATATTTAAAATTTACTTCAAGTCTACTATGTAATTCATCTTTGACTTTGTATTTTCGTTGTTTATAAATGTTATAAAATATATTAAGTACAAATGTACATTTTTCAAATATTAACTCTCAATCCAGTCCTAATCTAAGATCTAATAGTGTTGTATTGCAGCCGACACCACCCTCTTTTAAAACTAAACTCACCCTCTTTATATACGGTGTCCTGTTCTATAGAAAGGCCATAAGAAATCGACACTGGACATTGCATCTGGTGTTCACATTCGCACCCCTGCTGTCTGAAAATTTCCACTAGAAAAAGGACAAATTTTCAGAGCATGTGTGTGCATTGACCGTAGAGAATAATAGATTTAATTCCCGATCATTGCAACGATAAACTTTTCAATTAAATAGGTAGTATGCTGGATGGTATTTTCGATTTTAGACGGTGAGGATGTTTCATTTCTTTTACGTCTTTCTGTCGTTCTTGGCAGGCGACACGATTCCGATAAAAGACACACAAAATGCACAAAGTATCAGCGAATAATACTGGAAAAACCAAAATATATTTATAAAGTTCTATATTAATTAAGGTGTTAAATATTAGCTGTATAAATACTGCAATATAATTATCGCGGGTAAATTATTTACCTATTTTGAAAATATTAACTAATTTATTTGGAAAATATTATTGAAACCAAAACCACATTACCCTGAAAGTTTTCCCCATTCGTATATTAAATATTTATTTTGCATGCGGTGTAAATTATTAAAAATAAACATACATTTACTATAAAATCTTAACAACGGTTAACAATTTCTCTCAAAAATATTCAGTAATGGTTATCATTTTAATATTTTCGTACTTTTGTTTTTGTTTTCCATCACTAGATTCAATACAATATAAAAAATATTTATTAGGTGTTATTGATTTTTTTATGTAGACGATTTAATTTCGCATATCTTTTTCATATGTTTTTTTATATAGACGATCGTTATAATCTGAAACCGTTTCACGCAAATCCTGACTAAACTGCACTGAATAAGTGCACTTATTTACTTTTTTTTACCTGAAACAGTGCCGTATAATAACTGTAAGGCAGTAAGTAAAGCCTATCTATAATCCAATTAGTTAGAGAACGCATCTTTGTAAATTAATATATAAACATAAGATATCGCATGAATGGCTGAATGCATGTTTAGTTCAAGTACATCAAGTAGCCAAAAATATCATTTACCTGGCAAACATTATACTGTAAATATGTCTCTTCGTATCTTCAGTTATATTTCACAGTAAAATGGGTAAATGCATTGTTACTACATGTCATATGGACTCAAACATACACTCAAATACATCTAGGCTCACTTTTTACCAAACACTACTTCTTTAACATGTTTAATATTAGAGAATAGAGAGTAGAGAATAGAATAGAGCTGGTGTACACCAATACTACCAAGCTCTAGTGTATTAGTATACGCACCAATACTATATATATATTCTCCAGGAAATCAGATTACACCTGGGTCAAAGAATTTTTATCAAACAATATTCAAGCCATATATATAAACATAAGATAGTGGTCAAAAACATGAGTTACCTGGCAAACATTATACTGTAAATATGTCTCTTCATATCTTCAGTTATATTTCACAGTAAAATGGGTAAATGCATTGTTACTAAATGTCATATGGACTCAAACATACACTCAAATACATCTAGGCTCAGTTTTACCAATGACTACTTCTTTAACATGTTTAAAATATTATTGCGTTTTTATGAAGTATTGTAACAACCACTCTCAGTGGTCACTAGAAATGTGTTGAGTGAGGGAGACACACTTATGCCTTAATCGAATAGGAGAGAAGAGTGCAACAATACGGGTTTACACGAATTATTTATATGCAATGCGATATCTAATGTTTATATATATGCACCCATATGATCTTTGTAATATTGTTACAATTTCCCGTATTGTATGAGGCAGTGTTGGATAGAGAAGAACTACTTTGGATAATGCAGTGGCATAAAGGAGGAAGTGCAGTAGGTTGGAGGTACACCGAAGAGACGTCTCACTAAAATAAAGAAAAACACCATCAAGCATACGACATTCTACTACTATAACCGGATTATTGTACCTCTAGATTTTATGAATAAATTGAAGGGTCTGTACATAGTTAGTGTTTAGTGTGGGGCTTGGTTTGGCTTGTACAGGGCATACAATAAACAAGACGACGGCAATCACCAATGTCAATGTTGATTCAGTCACTTGGTGACTAGTGGCATCCCAACTATGTACTAAATCCAGCCCTTACTATACACGTGTGTCGACTCTGGATATGTGTACATATACAAGCTGGAATACGTGCAAAACTAGGGAATATCACACTATCTAGGCTATGCAAGTGTTAGGATTGTAATCAGACGAATAACTCGGGGTTTAACCTACAAATTAATTTAACTCGATCACGGTAATGTGGAACAATCATCGATATAAACATAAGATATCGCATGATTGGCTGAATATGTGGTTAGTTCAAGTGGCCAAAAACATGATTTACCTGGCAAACATTATACTGTAAACATCTCTCTTCATATTTTCAGTTATATTCCACAGTAAAATGGGTAAATGCATTGTTACTACATGTCATATGGACTCAAATACATCTAGGCTCACTTTTTACCAAACACTACTTCTTTAAGATGTTTAAAATATTATTGCGTTTTAAACACCAAAGTATTGTCACAACCACTCTCAGTGGTCACTAGAAATGTGTTGAGTGAGGGAGACACACTTATGCCTTTATCGAATAGGAGAGTAGAGTGCAACAATACGGGTTTACACGAATTATTTATATACAATGCGATATCTCATGTTTATATCTATGGGAACAATAAACATTATATGCCATTTACATTATAACATTATTTATTTACTTCCTACTAAAACAACAATAAATTGTAGGTAATACTACTTGTATTGGTTTTCTACAACTGTTGTATTTTTTTTGAGCATGATGGAAATTCGATTTAATGCTGAGATAAAAATTTAAATGCACTACTCCAGAAAAGCGAGCAATAATGAGGGATAATAATATGAATGTCTGAAAGGTGTCTGGAAAGTGAGAATATTCATGAATGGAGAAAAAAAGTAAGAGATAAGCAGCAAGCATCAAGAAACGAGCCTGGACGAGGGACCATTCATAATTTATGAGCTGCTTGCTCTTCAAAAGGAAATAAAAATTGGTTCGAGTCAGGGTGACCCTGGTTTGCCACTTTGAAGTATTTACATATTCTTGAGGGTGGCACAAGGGGCGTATTACCTGTCGACTGATGTCTCATTAGTACAGGTGCCCCTGCTGAGGCCTCCAGCTCAATTTATTTTATTACCGGGCAAAAAATACGGCCAAACTTGCAGATAAATACGTCCAAGTTGTGAATTTAAATAACGCGATGGAGAGAATTTGTTGTTTGTATTCTGGCCATTTTTCATTTGCGATCTCTATTCAAAAATACTACTAATATCAATTCTCTAAATTTAAATTTATTGATGTATATAAAACATTTATTTTTCAAAAACAATGTTTTTTAATGGTAAATTGTTTATTTATGCCCCGAGAAGCTTTTTTTCAGAGGGTTTTTTAAACACAACAACGTGTCGATTTTCTGTCGGTTATCTTAACTATTACTAGTTACACAGGTCACCGACTTAATAATCAGTATTTACCTTACAATACAGGAAATCAGAGTAAACCTGGATCAAGACAATCGATCTGCATTTTATTAATATTATTCCCTATCTCCCAGTCGTAAAAACCGATCAAATCAATTTAATTTTTTTTACTTGAGATGGATTTGAACCCATGACCGCAGTGTTTGTAGCCATGCGTCGTATCCCTTGATCTATTACGCTTGTAAATTAATTAAAATAATGAACATTTTCTGTAGCCAAGTGACCGTATTTTTATTTATGTGAATATAAACGTTACGTTAGGTTAGGTCAAACTTGAAACCGAATATTATATATATTAAAGTTGGCGGATATAAATACATAAAGGTGAAACTTGTAAAATTTACACATTTTTATCTAAAAAAAGCTAAATAAAAAAAATCCTCCCGATAGAATTTGTGAAAAAAATCATAGCCCAAACTTTATTTGTTTTGGCAATGTTTTTAATGATTTTCTTTCCGTGTCGATGATCAACTTATTAAATTACTACCAATTAGGATGTATTGTAGTGTAGGTGTAGTAGTGTCGAGGGTGGTGAGGATTCCACCCCTGCCAATAAAAAATAAAGTCGATACTGTGAAAAAAGGCGGCGGATAAGAAGGGGATGATATAGCTCAGAGTTACCCTCACCCCCGAAGGCAGCTTTAAAAAATAACAAATTGTGTAATCGACTTGGATTACAAGACTCCCGGTACACGTGTACGTGTAATGAACACAACCTGGGGATAAATTGGGGGATTACCAAAGAAACCTAAGCATAATACATCGCTTACTAAAATACCCATTAGCATAACATTAAATACATATACTTACACACTCAACCAAGAATATAAGAAAATCTATTCTTTAAGCAATAAACATATATCTGATTATTATTCTTTAATATTCCTGAAAATACAAGTGTAAGGAAAATAACGGCCGGAGGTATTGTAAGTCGTATTGGACAAGTATTGGAAGAGATTATTGACATTGTCGTTTGTCCATATCCCGGGGGTAGTTTTTAGAGCCCATTAGTGTCCCCAGGGCCCCAAAACAGTCACGCTCTCCGTTTTTATTAAATGGCGAAATTTCCGAAAATGAACCCAATCTTGTCCCACAACGAGACCCTTTTTCCGATCACACATATGTATAAAAAAACACCTTATTGATCCGAGCATATCTGTTAAGAGTTTTCCTACATAAATTATGAAATCAATAAAATTTTGCTTATTTTAAAATACACTAATATATTTTAGATGTAATATATATAGAATAGACATGACACGTCAAATATTTCAAAATAATTAGAATTCAAAAGCTAAGGGTTTAGGTATACTTTATTAATCTAGATTATGGGGGGCAAATTTAACTGTGGACTTTTTTAGTATGAAATATTTATATATATATATATATTTATATATATATATATATATATATATATATATACATATGCTCCGAGGGGCTTTTTGATTGGGTTTATACAGGTCGCCGACAGAGCGGCTCTGTCCGACTTAATATTCACCTCAGAATTTATATTACAATCCAGGAAATCAGAGTAATTCTGGATTAAAGCTCGGTATTTTATTATTATTATTCCTAGTCGTAATACCCGATCAATTATAAGGACAATGTTAGTTTTCTAATATAGAATTCATACAAATTCATTATTTGGTGTGTAAATGCGGTGATATTTAAACCAATATAATATTAATATCATCAATCCCAAAATAGAAAAAAGCCGCTTATGCAATAACATGGGTTTAATAATGAACTTTGATTTAATTGTTAATATTTTATTTTGGTTATACATTTTTGGTAAAGATTTTGTTTATGGACATGTTTATGGGTTTTTCGGTGGTTTGAAATCAAATTTCCGATTTGTATTCGGCGTCGAAGTTGCTTTGTCATATTTTTTTCAATATTGCTTTCTTTGCTGGTTGTTTCTACCCTCGTAACATGGTAGAATGTGGTGATTTTTTACAGCTAGCGTCGATTGGCTTCCCAGACGACTCCCTAGGGAACAATATTCTTGGTGCTTGCTTCGGCTCAAGTTGCAATCGCCTTGTATTGCCTGACCTAACCTTCATTGTCATCCTTACAAATGGCAGGGTAAAAACTCTCTTATTATTTGGGTCTACCTCATCACACCTGAGCCTAAGTAGTGGACGAAGCCGATACGTTAATTGTGTTATTTATAAGCAGGAGCCGATCCAATCAGGATCATCTGAAAAGCAATTAACCTGTATACCACACACCGCCATCCTCCATTATCCTTTACTTGTTGAATATCAAAAGAGTCTTGCCTTTTATACAGAAACATAATACAACTATAACAACAATAAACAATTACTATTATATTTTTATATCCAGGAGGGTTTATAATAGATTATATTATATGACTTTAATCTGCTGAACTATTCCAATGACACCTTAAATTTTAGAAAACTATTATAAACCTGGATCGTGATTTTATTGGTATTATTCCTAATCCTCAAAAAATATGGAAAATTATATATTCTCAAGTTAATCAAGACAACTGCCAATTAAATTGATATTTTTTTTTCAATTTGAACAAGATCCATAACCACAGTATTATTTTTGAAAAATTTGTAGGCTTTTCGTAATAGTTTTTATTTATTTATTTATTTATGCTCCGAAGAGCTTTTTTTTTTATTTAGTTTTCAGACAGTATGTTAAATTTAAGATTTACTTGAAAAGGCTTAGACGAATTTATCAGAATCCTTTAAATTTAATACGCTTTAGTTCATTTATAATAAATTATTATTATAACTATTGTATATAAGATTTAGATATTTTTATTAGTATGTATATTGTCATTACCATTAAACTACATAATAATTTCAATTCTAAAATATTAAATATTTAATCAGATTCTACATGTATTTTTTTCCGTATGATTAATGTTCTTCTACTTCCGTCAAAATTGAGTAATTAGTTTATTTTGGTGTTCATAATATATGTAAGATGTTAAAAGGGTAGTTGTAAGGAAAGGCAATATTGTCTCACCCTCATATTCTGTGACATTTAACAGAAGCACATTACAGAGTATACAATATGTAAGGGATGAATGCCATTTACACACAACCATCCTTTTCAATTTCAACCCTTTCCGGATAGTTATCATTATGCGAATTGTCCGCAGGGTCTTTACAAAATTGATCAAGTTTTCTATGGAAACTTTATTTATACAACATTGATATTAATGATATAATATAATGACCATATACATATATTATGAGATTCGATAATATGTTGATCTAGATGTAGTTATTTAAATTATAAATTGTCGTTTGATATGTTGAAAGTACTCGTTTGTATTATTATTTTTTTTGTATAAAAAAGTAAGTGTTATATATTGACCCTGTTCCAACGGGTGTGGATTTGCATAGTCCCGTTAGCAATCCCGTGCCTTGGGTTTTTCTACGGGGAAAAAGGGTTTTTAGTAAAGTGTTGAAGGTAAAAAAGGGACGAAGGGCCATAAGGCGGGGGTGGTAAACTTTTATGTGACATTAACCCTCCCTCACCCCTTTAGCGATAACGCTAAATGTTAATTTATTATTGAAAATAAAAAGAACTCTTCTATTAACCGATTTAAATATTTAAAATAACGGGAAATTTTAATTTTAATTAAAATTTATTATGAATGAACATTTGGCTACAAAAAAAATTACACACACGAAACATTGATTTAGATTATTTTGAAATAATATTTAATTGTATACATAATTAATTATAAAATATGGTGTGTTGAGAGAAAAGCTTTCCATGTTGGATGTGATTTTCATTATTTACACATTACAAACAAACATAGATGTGTGTGATATGTGAGTGAGTGGCAGGTGAGTGTAGAGTTTGAGGGTTTGGGGTGGTTTTTAGGGGGTGGGTGGCTTTAAAGTGATAAAAGCGGAGTCTAGTGAAAGGGTTAAAGGAAAATATTCCACAGAAGCGAGGCTTTAGGCTTTTCGTCTCCAGTGAACGGAACTCGTCCTCAAAGTGAAGTTAACTAGATCTTTTATCATTAAATTAAAAAAAATTTAACACACTGTTATTCTTATCCAATCTATGAAATCATATTTAATTAGAAATGTGATTGAATTAAATTACTGTATTATTTTGTAAGACAATAATAGCATTTAATCTTTTTCTGAATTTTGAGAGAAAAATGCCTTTTAATTTAAAAAATCGTCATACAATCCGAGCGAATATATTGTATATTTATATTTATATTAAGGAAAACATATATTCATAACAACAAGAATGTGGTTATTAATTTATTTTAAGACTAGAAAAAGCTCAGGGTTTCATTTGAATTATGATAGGTATTATATTAATATTTAAAATATTATTCTGATAATATTCTCTCAGATAATACTGCGAGCCAGTCGCGACACACAAGCAGGTGGATTTTAAATTAAACCTACCAAAGAAGGGAAATGGATATGGTGTTGTATGTGTTTCATATATGTACATGTACAAAGGTATATTTTTGTATGTATTTACATAAAATTTAGGAGTGTTTGTAAAATCAGGGCAAGTGTCGTTAGCATTATGTATATGTATGTATGTCGACAAAGGTCATTTCTTGTATTATTTATCAGAAAAATATATTTTTTGACATGCAAAATCTATACCTCTTTTATAAGACCTTAATATCACTTAAGTCTGAATTATTTTTAACCATCGTCTTCATGTGAATTCGCCTTGGAACCTTTTATCTGCATATCTTTTTTGAAGATTTCCCATCTCGAAAATATAGAAATTTTTCAATTTAAAACCTTTTATTCAATGTTATCCAAAAACATCCTTCAAGAATCATTTCTTGAGAAACCAATAAAGTGTATATACATCTTCAACAAAAGGAATTAGTACTTATTAGTTCATTTTGAATTCATTTTCGCTGATTTTTCTATTTTGTACCTTACCTATTACCTTACCTATTAAAATTTATTTGATACACGTTTATTTTAAACAAAAAATTGTGATAGTCATAAATTAAATGAAAACCATAATGCTATTTTCAAATTGTTTTATTATTATACTACTTGTTACGTTTTATATTAAGGCAGTAGATATATCCACTTTTATTTTTTGTAGGTGGGCAATTTATTAATCATGACTTGTGTGTGAAGATCAAGTATAAAGAGTAAATATTTAGTATCATCTTAGGTCAGCAATCTCAATTTTATTGGTTGGTTTAATTGTTGATCTACGACAAACTCTCTTATCATTTTTCTCGACATAACTTTTCTTTTAATTTATCATTTTTACATTTGTAATATTATCAAATCAATCTGATTGTTTTTTAAATAAATTTTAAGGTTTTACTTGAAATAAAATAAGGTGAATTTGAAGTGCGAAAAACTCTCTCACCTATGCACCTTTAAGTGCAAGTGCAGGTGTGTGAATATAATTACAATTTCTTTATTATGCATAATTTTTTTCAATTATTGATAGAACAATAAATCTTTGGAAATAGACTTAGGTGTACAGAGTGTATAAATCATTTTACCTATAACTAACATGATAATGTTTTATTTAAATTCGTATTAAATTATAGAAAGAATGGGGAAAAAAATAAAAACCTATTTACAAATATGAAGAATAAAAAATATTAACAACAATAAAAGCAATATTAACAAAATATAATGCTTAAAAACTAAATAATAGTTTGTTTTGTTAAGACTAAATTTAGAGTTGAGTGGATTATTAGAAATTTACAATTTATTTTTTAAAAATAATATCAGCTTTGGAAGACCATTGGTATATATTGTCCTCGAGGCACATATTTTGTTTTATTTACATGTCTTATGATTGGGTTAGTCTGGAAGTTAGTCATTTTGGTGTAATGTTTTTTTTACTCAAATCTGCGTTATTTGCTTTGATCATTTTTAATTTAATGTCCTCGTGGACTTGGATATGTGCCAGGTTCAAGATCTAAGGCCTTATCTTAAGAGGTGTGTGAATGGATTGTTCTTGGAGTAAGGGTATTTTTCGTTGATTCGTTTTAGTGTTACTGAACTATCAAATTGTAAACAGTACTATTAATTATCAATGAAATATTCTATAAATCTCGCATTGCAGACAGGTGTACCTACATACATACAATGCCTCGGCGTGTTATCTGCACGGTGTCCGAGATGGTAGTGTAGTGCGCAGGCGCTGTAATGACGGTGATGGTGGTGGCAAGTATCAGCCTTAAAGATGGAGTATGAGAGGATGAGGGTGCGGCTAGCTCGTGGCCCTGGTGGCTAACCTCCGCGCGAGGTTTGTGGCCCGGGAAATGTGTGTCTCGGTGTGCCGCTGACTCCGCCCATTGCCGCCCCCACACCACGCCACACCACCCCGCACCACGCCACGCCACCACCCCCGTCTTCCGAGGATCCTCTTACACTTACACTGTCTTATAATACTCCCATCATCACCTTATTAATATTCATTCAAAATATAATGTATACAGAGTCGCTATATACAGAAAAATAGTCCTTAATATATCAGGGTACAAGGATTAAAATTCTGTATGCTCTTAAGTCTTTATGGAACTGGGCCATATATTCAAAATAGAATAGAATATTTGGTTGTGAGACTGCATTTATATTTGTTGATTATTGAAGATATGCGAAAATAGCCCCTAATATGTATGATATCTGGTACACCTTCGTCGCAAATTTCTTAACCGTCCGTATGGTTCCTAATGTATGAAACGTCAAAAAATGTTGCTTTTCAATCATTATTTAACCTATTAAATGGGACTTTTTCTAAATAGTCCTATTCGACCGGCAACTAATGTAGATTCATCTATTATCTATTACATATTATTATATTTATACAAAATGTTTTTAATTGACACCAAAATATTTTTATCGTAATTATGTGATTCCAGTATGATCATTAAAAAAATATACTAAAGGGGGCCTAAGATTTTTTTCGTTTATAAAAAAATAATAATGACAGTTTGTGAATCTATCAATTATTATAATGAGTGTAAATATGATGTGGAGCCGCCTTGTGGCCCAGTGGTTAGTGTAACGGATTCGTGAGTGAAGACTCCCGGGTTCGATTCACGGCACCGGAGTCACTTGGTAGATCTAGCTTAGCAAACTAGATCTTAAGTACTCATTGCTGTGTGGTGGCCTGGGAAACCATCTCTACTATATTCTCCCGTAAAGGCCAAGGTGGCCTGGCCAACCCCTTATAAAGGGACTCCCGTCAATAGGGATGGCGTCTCGATATAAAATTTATGATGTCATCATAGGATAACAACAAGAAAATTCATTTTCAAGGTCAAGTTCAAATGAATAAACAATAAACAAGTATGTTGTCCTAACTCCTAAGATCGCTGACCGTATTTGCATCAACAACAACTAACTGTAAACACTATGTTTTCATAATGTCTCAGGTTGCTGAACGTGTGTGCCGTTTGAGGTTATGTTTTTGTTTACGTACTACTGTTGTTTCATGAATCCTATGACGTATGCTTATAATAATAGAAATTTAACTAATAATTAAATACGCAAGATTCTCAAACTTTTTATAAATAATAACTAAAAATTGAAAAGATTAACTTACATACTTGGACCATTAATTGTGGTGTAGATGGATTACATGTTATGTGCTTATTCTTCAATTTAATTATTTAAGTGTGAATAAAAAATATGTTGTATATAACGACTGCTCCAGCGTATAATATCGTAAGTGCAAAAAAATCTGTGTGCTCTTAAGTCATTATGGAACTATCAGAACTTTCAGAAAAATATATAGACGATATGCCTTAATAATAATTTAACCATCTAGTGTTTTGCAAGCTTGTAAAATTTTTATATTTTTATCAAAGCTAACCATGTCAGCGTGTCCTATTTACCCCATTTTGCTATCTAATAACAAGGAATCTACGAATGGCTTTTTTTCAAACCTTAGTTTCTCTCAGTTAGTAAATGTTAAGCTTACAATAATTTAATTAAGTAGGCCATTATCAAAGACGACTTAAGACCATTTTTTTTCGAAGTGGTTATTGATAATTATTATTATTCAGAAAGCTTCCTACTTAGTTAGACATTAATATCGTACAAAAGCCGGCTCAAACCTATTTAAAATTCGAGTTAAATATTAAACTCATTATGAAAATCAACTCTTTTGTTCGTAATGTCAGTATGAAAGTCAAAAATAATAATGTCAGTGGTTAAGAGTCGTCTGTAATACTAGGCTACTCAATTGTAAGCAAAAATATTCATCATAAGGTACCTCTGAACCTATCTGTTTAAAAATTGCTCTACACACGTTAAATACCCAAATTGCAAATATAGTAGTCATGGGCTTGAAGTTTGAATAAAAAGTGAATTGGGAGTTCTATGGATAAAATCGTGTATGAAAAACTAGTCATATATGTATTTATTAACATGTATGTACTGTTGGTAAAAATGTGAAGGCCCTAGTGTGCATGGGTCCTAAGCGGTCGCATATAGTCGTCGTTTTCTGGGCGGTAGAAAGAGAAAAATGCGTCGGCTTTATGTGAAAGACCGACGTCTTGAGGCGGAGCTCCAGACCAATAGATGCAGGGGGGCTGTGGGCGGGTAGGTGAGCCACATAGGGCGGCGCGGCGGTGCCCATAACCACCCCCAACCATATTCACTCACTTTCATACTATTATTATTTTAATACCCACCAAACCGAACCTCTCACACAATACACACAACAATTTTGGTCGATTTGAGGTCAACGACGATCTGCTATTGTAAACACACACATACCTACTGCAAATCTATTAAATATTATTTACCATTTACGATATATGTAGATTGAAACGATTGAAAGCTTTAAAAATATTAATATCACGTTTTAATTTTACATTATTAGTGTCTTGAATGTTGCGTTGCATTGTTGTACATAAGAACAAAAAATGTGATCACCATTTACACTTGCATGTATATTTTAAGTGAAAGAGAAACAACCCCAATTATTATTTAATTTACTATTTAAACTCTGAAAATTGAGGTACATATTAATTGCTTGAAGCCTTTTCACTAGCTTTTTTCCTCTTTAAACTAGGTTCATCTAGATATCTTCAGAGACCAATGAGTTTGTACATATAGAGATGCCAATAATACTTTATTACCTATACAAACAGGTATCAGCAGTTAGCTGTTTGGGACGCTGCTTCTACCGCCTCGCCGCCTCGCTTATTTAAATTCTATTGCGTCTCTATCTGTCACTTTACTTGGAACCGGCCATGCATGATAAAGTATGAGGGAATAAATGCATGCGGCTTCTATAGATAAAAGTTCATTGTAAGAGACAAATTTGGATTTTTATACAAATTTTTACTACAAATTTTATTGATATGTATTTCTTTTTTTGTATAACATTGTTTATCTAAATATATTATGTCGTAAAGTAACTTGTACATGCATTAATGTTGCATATTGTAGGTATATTTTATTAATGCGTGAAAAAGTAGCCCTCAAATATTTATACTATATTTAATTTAATTAAAAAATGAATATTATTTTGTAATTGTGGTTAGTATTATTGACGAGACGCCACTGATCTCGGTTGGCGGCAGACCGCCGCCTCTTCCCGTCTTGGGGCCAACCAAAGACGTTCTTTCGGTCGTTTTATCGCCTTCTTCCAGCCAGGGAGGGGTGGTTTGTGAGAAGACTTCGTCCCGACACCCTTCTCACAGCCCCTCGCCTACAAGCAAGGGCGGGGGCGGGGGCTAGCCTCCCCATAATGAATATATGGCGGGTTTTCTTCTTTCGCCGAGGCGGCACTTCTTTCAGTTTTGCCTCCACTGTCAACGACGCTGTGGTTTGGACGTCGCGACGCTCTATACTCAGCAAAATATTAGCGCGTACAAATAACATACTTACAAACAAGTGTTATTATTTTGAAACAGTGAACCAGTGTTTATATTGATGTTACCAACTAAAACAATAATACGGTATATACAATAAAAATCTATTCTGATATTTTAGCCAGTGTTGTATAATATATGTATTTAGAACAAGTGTTATACGCCGAGAACTGGTGCGGTCGCAAAAACCGCAGACTCTCGAATAAGTTTCGTGAAACTTTTAGATGCGATAACGTCTTTCTATATAAAAAATCATTTATTTAAAAATAAAATATACCATAATATCTAAATTTTTACTTTTAAAAATGCTCGATTTATTTTGATTAAATTTGTTTTGTACAAATAGAGGGCTTCGTTCGATAGTTGAGCCATTCAGTTTCGAATTAAGCGCATCAAAATATTTGCCTAGATGTTCTGTTAGGCGTTAACATCGAACTGTGATCTGTTCATAGGGAAGGGGTGGCGTTTATCAGGTTCAGGATTCGTATCCCGGGGGTGAGCGATGAACAGCTGGGGGTGAGCCAACTATGAATCATTCTTCTCACCCTAAACAATGAAAGGCTTCTTAACACTAACAGAAAGCACTCTAAACAAAACTAAATTAAAATTTTCACTATTGCATTAACAATATCATTAATATAGGTAAAAATGTTATAAATACAATAATTATTATAAATATTAAAATAACCAATAGGAAAAACATTCAATAGAAAGTAATTCTTCCAACCAATACTAAAAAATCTTTGTATTTTTTTATAAATACTCACTACTCTTTAAATAAAACCTCTTTGTTAGGATTTAATAAATATTAATTAGCAAATAGGAATTACGCTACTAAATTTTAGTTGAATTGGTTTTAGTTAACATTTTCACATTAAAATTTTATTTATTTATTTATTACACGCACCGAGGAGCTTTTTTTCAAGAGGGTTTTTTTATACACAACAACGTGTTAATTGTCTGTCGGTGATCTTAACTATTACTAGTTACACAGGTCACCGACTTAATAATCAGTATTTACCTTACAATACAGGAAATTAGAGTAAACCTGGATTTTATTAATAGTATTCTCGATCTCCCAGTCGTAATAACCGATCAAATCAATTTAAAAACTCTTGACTTGGTTGGGATTTGAACCCATGACCACAGTATTTGTAGCCACGATTCTTATCACCAGAGCTATTACGCTGGTAAAGGTACAATTTAAAAAAAATAAAGGTTAGGTAGAATAGAATTAATATAAATATTATAACAAGGTTAGATTTAAAATATATATAGCCTCATAAATCATGAAATCTCCTCGATTTCTGGGACATTGATGTATCAATCAATGTACTGCTTAGTCAAATATGTAGTATTAATTAATGTATAGTGATTATATTGTAGTGAATAGCACGTGTCGATGTTTGATTCAAACAATCAGCTGTTAGAATCCTGCACGTGTCGGGGGTGACATGAACTATGCACCCTTAATAATACTGACTACCCTCCTTATACAATACAACACTCTGAAAATGGTGTGTCAAATCAACCATTATATTGATCAAAATTGTGTCTTTAGTCCACTTTACAACAGGGAACCTCTGTTGGATTGAATGGAATTAATGCGCCATATTGAACACTGAAATAAACTGATAAATGAATTCTTATTCCATTATCCTTGCTTGTCTTAAAACGTGTTTTGACATAAATTGTTGGATAAAAATAAAACTGATTTTTCCCTGAAATTATTCACCATACAAAAAAATATTGCATAAATACATAAATATTATATTCCAATTTCTTTATAAGGTAATTAATACGATGATTGATAATAAAATACATCTTAGGAATTACACTGGGTACATGAGTGTACAAAATATTTATATACGACATGATAATTTTTTTTTATTTGACATGACAGGTAATATGAGTTTGAGAAAAAATAAATAAAAACCCATTCATTGCATAAATAATTTTTTTTTGGTTAAAAATGCGGCTTGTTTAAGATAAAAAGCAATTATTTTACAGGTATAATCAAACGCAATAATTTGTTAAACCTGTTTTGATATATATCTATATTCTTGATGATATTGTCTCATAATGATTTGCTTTAATTTCTATTGTTTGGAATAGACTTATTTTGACTCTTTAAAGACTTAATCAACTGTAGAAATTATAAAAAATATTTAAAAGTAACATTCTTTTTTGTTTTGGTTTTAAAAAGAAGTGTGGGAAATTCTCTATAATTTAAAATGAAGTCATATATTATTATAGAGTAAAGAAACATCTAAGCCTAAACGGTAAAAATATATTTTAAACTTTTCTTGAAATAATAGTTTGACTGTAAATAATAGTGTATTTGGTGAAAGGATTACATGTTGTAGATAAGGTTAGGCAAGTTTGTTTCGTTGTGGGTGAAGGGGCGGAATCCCAACCAAAGACAAATTGGCATTCGATTTCCAATTGATAAAGACGAGGATCAAAGACTTGAAGACTTCAATTGGGGAGATATGAGATCTTTCAAGAGGAAACGAGCTGTAATTTCCATACTGTGAGGGAAGTCAACTTGTATTGCTCATATCACCTCATATTGTATTACTTCAATACGCTCCTTGTAACAGAGGAAGCGAATAAAATTATATGTATATTGGATTTTATTTGTATTTATATAAACCTATATTTGAACATAAAAATAACCTTACTTTTTATGTACATACATATAATCCAAGGTACAATTTAAATAGGTTATAACAGTACAAAGTATTATCTTAATTTAATGCCACAAATAACGTATATATATATATATAATATTTTCTCCCTAATAAATTAATGATATTTTTATGATTCTAAAAAACGGTTTGTCTTTTGTTTAAAGTTTACCTGTATGGAATTAAAGCAGAAAATTTTAAGTGAAAAATAAGAATTTACTTAAAAATTACACATCAGGATCTTGAAATTAAAACACTGCATATAGACATTATAACCCATTGGATAATAATAACCATATTGTTTAAAGCACATAATAATTCAATCAAGTTAGATTAATTATCATAAAATCTTCATATTTAAATATTAGTTAGCTTGCCAAACGTATTAATTATTAGCAGTGAAGTACAAAAAAAAGTCTTCTAAATAATAAGGCGTACAAAGTATTAAATATATGAAGCGTTTAAAATCAAAAGTTCCCAAATACAGTTTTATATATTTTTCAAATATTAGTTTTAATGGATTTTCATAAGTTCAAGTTGTAATATTAATCAAAAATTAAAATTTTTAAAGTTCTATAATGATGATTCCATAGAAGATTTTCTGCTTTTTGATTTGATTCGAAATGGATTTGGGAGCTTTTGATTCTAAAGGCCTCACATATTTATTGATATATAGATAGTTAAATCGTTAAATACCCAAGTATGAATATGAAGTGTTTAGCTGTAAATTTCCTTCATTCGATTTAATTGTCTGTAATGAGTATCCCGTAATATTACAGTGAAAATATGAAAACTCGATTGTAGCTGATTTTAAAAACAATGATATATGAACATACATATACTATGAGAAGAGAAACTGTGGATTAGTGAATATGGAGTGTTAATAACATTGTGTGAAAATTGCGAGAATGCACCTATCTACAGAGGTCAGTTCGACGAGTGGGGGCGAAGGAGGTGCTGCGCCCCCGGGGGCACTTTCTGCTGAACTCTTGGCTGAAAGAACATTAGACGGTTTACTAGCTGAGCACCCCGGAGAGCTGGTCAGGACTGGATGCCCACATGTGGTAAATACATTAATCTACTAGTGGTATTTATGATTAAACAACGTGTTTTGACTATACGGTTTGATGTGCAGGTGTGTACAGTGTTGCCAGCACACTGGAGGTCCAACAAGACATTGCCGGTGGCCTTCAAGGTGGTGGCTTTAGGGGATGTCGGCGATGGAACTGTGGTGACTGTGAGGGCTGGTAATGATGAGAACTACTGTGCTGAACTCAGGAACTCCACGGCTGTCATGAAGAACCAGGTTGCCAAGTTTAACGACCTCAGGTTCGTCGGAAGGAGTGGCAGAGGTAAGAGTTAAGTGAATTTTATCATGTTATTTAATATTAGCTACTTTAGATTATAGATTTGCTGGCATGTTACATTTTATAGTATTACATTAAAGGGTGTATCGATTTAAAGGTTTCGGTTTGCATGTGTTAATTAATTTGTAACGGACACTCGACTTACTGACCTTTCTTGCCATAATGTGGCTTCGTTATCCTATTCACTTTTAATTAGTATGTAAATTCAATACTCAATCAATTATTAAAGCGGTATTCTGTTTAAATCCTACAATAATTATATTTTCTATCTTACTCGTGGAAAAAACTATTCATCAAGTTAAATATAATAAGTTGGTAACATGGATTATTTGAATCAAAATTATATTTATTTTATAACTAATATGTCTTTAATTGGAATTCAAATATGTGAAAGGTTTTCATGTAAAACCAACAATAAAATAATTTATTACCGGTCAACTAACTACGCAAATGCAGAGAACAGTATTGCCATACGTTACTAAAATCACATGCCCACTTATTAACCCAAGAATCTTAAACATCCATAATAAATTATTTTATAATTAATTATAAATTTTATAAGAAATTTTGTGGTCGTGTTAGCATTACACGAAAGCTTTAAATATTTAAGAAATCATTCATATTACGGATAAAATTTGTTGAAAACAAAAGGCATGTCCCAAATCAATTACTATAAAATTGAGATACATTACTTGCCTTATACATGAGACGGCCTTATAACATATTAATTATTTAAAATATTCCTCTTACATATTATAGTTAACCGAGTATTTTTAAGTGGTTAATTATCCTTTTTTATTGTGTTTGAAAGTCAGTAAGGCAAACTTTATCATTAGGCGTCGCGACGACCTGTGTGACCGATTAAACATTCACCGCACGCCACCTGCACACTTGAGGTAAAGCCTTATTTTTACGAGGGCGAACTGTATTATTGTTCAGGAAAGGGGGTGTCTGGGGGTCGGGGGTGAGAATACAACCTTAAAACAAAAGTGCCTAATGGGGAAAAAGTGGGCAAACAACGGGGAGAGAAAAAATATGCTCGAATCCCTCAGCCGCTTTTCGATGATTTATGCCGCGCTCTCAAACCGGCACCAAAATAAACTTTTCGTTTGTTTTAAACTTCACTTCTATCCTATAAGAGGTATCATTAATGAATATACGTCAAATGGATAAAATAATCTTCTAAATGATATTCAAAATAATGAATAATTATAAACGTTCGACATCATTTCATCTTTTTAAATGGTTATGGAAATTATACCTCCACCCTCCCTCAATACCGCCCTTTATTCTTGGTGTTATCCTCATCATCAGGCACTGTTTTACCTGAGTGAAGGACTTGAGTTAAAAATGAGTGGTTCTTCCCCTCCTCATTACGGTGTAAATATTTCACTTTGACTTCCTTGCCACATTTCAACAGCCACACATCCATCAGTGGTGGTGCTTATTTGAATAATTTATCAATGTATCCGGTTTGAATATTTCATTTAATTGAAAAACTGTGATACAGCTATTTTAATACATACATTTTTTATCCGCATCCATTAGGTAGTCCATATAAAATGAAGTAATTTAATTATTCTGGTTGCAGATTCGCCTGAAAAGAATAAAATTGTATCGGAAGTATTTGGCGAGGCTCGTTAGATTAGATTTGGCAGGGTGTTTAAATTGCCACTTGATATTGTCGCAGGCACACGTCAAATGCCACCTTTTCAATTTTAAGGGTCACAAGTGATGTTACGCTGGTTTTCATCACCTTCACCCTCATACAGATGAACCACCCTCGTCGCCATCTCGGCCAAGGGTGGTGGTTCAGGAAATTATTTTTATCCGCCCTCTTTCTACTGTGCCTCCCCCGTCTTCGAACTTCCTGTCTTTGACACGGATCCTGTGAAATCTTAGATTTTTTTTCTTTTTCTTCAAAGCAAGTCACGTGTTTAATGATCATGTTTAATTGTACGACATAAAGGAAATGCTTTAAAAAGAGCACATTTTCAAAAATATATATCTTGAAAATATTGTACAATTTTTTGAATTTAATTATAGTGGGGCATAAAAAGAGCTATCGCATCGTCTTGACGCCACCCCCTTGTTAATTTTCCCCAAGCAATCCCCAAGTATACCGAGACGCTTCTTTCCGTTTTTAATTATCGAACCACTCATTCCTAATTATTGTTATTAGAAGGTGGAGTGGAATAACAGAGGATTATTTGAATTGGGGGCAAATTGGCCGAGGGGCGGAATTGAAAAGTCAACCTTTTTTCCGCCCTCGGACAGCGCGGATTAACAATCTTGCTTTTTGCCCTGAAAGGGGATGAGGGCTCTTTTGAAAATGGACACGTCAAGCCGACTTACGGATCATCGATTTTCTGACATCTTTTAGCTCCACGGGCGTTCGTTTGGTAGGAAATTCTTTGAGACGGACTCACAAGTTTAAACCAACAAGGATATTTTATTTCATGTTGTGAAAGACTTCCAATTAAGAAAGAATTTAATTTTATAAATATTGTTATGTATAGACTAATAACTAATAACCAGCGTAATAGCTCAGGGGGTAAGATGCGTTGCTGCAAATATTGTGGTCATGGGTTCAAATCCCGCTTAAGTAAAAAAAATAAAATTGTAATGGTTGTCACGACTGGGAGATTGTGAATGATATTAAGAAAATCTCGTACGATCGCCTTATTCCAGGTTTACTCTGATTTTTTTTAATTATAAGGTAAATACTAAGGCGAATATTATTAATACTGTCGATGAACTGTGTAATTATTAATAGTTAAGTTCACAGACAGACAATGAATTAACACGTTGTTGCGTTTAAAAAACACACAAATAAGCCCCTCGGGCGTATATATAAATAAATAAACAACACTCGAGCTTCATAAAAAATATATTTTATGGAGTAAAATAATTAATTAGCAATCAAATATTGTGGCAAATGTTTTAAAAGCGCTTATTATAATATCCATATATTAATTACACAGTCAAATATTTTTTATTCTTCTCGAAACTACTCAATATTATGTAAGTACAGTTTTATATTATTCTTCGTTCATTAAATAAAAATATTATGAGTAGGACAACTAATGTTAGTTTAACAATGAAGAGTATAATATATGATGTGATATTAGGTGATAAATCAGAGTTTGTGCAATTATTCTGTGATCTGTTTTGGATGTGCTGGGGGTATGAAGGTTGTATGTGATGTTATATTTTTCCAGTACTTTCCTCCACCATGTGTTCATGGCGTTTTGACAAATGGACCAACACGCACTACACTTTCACCCACACTTTCAACACGTATCACCAAAACTTTTATATCTTTTTAATATTTATTACAACCCGTAGATGAATAAACATTTAAATTGACTTACTTAATTCCTTAAAAAAGTTTACCTGAAATATGAATAGATTTATGGAAAAACAAGGGTTTTTCAGTCAATCAAATAACATACAATTTTTACTTGTTATAATAATGTTTTCTTATTATCCTATTTTTACACAGTATTTCATTTATTTTTTTAATCAAAACTGGTGTGCAAAAATCGTATGACTGTCATAAAAAATACTATATCTAGGCTAGGTCACCTTATCAAAATTTTCCTAAAAAAATATTCAATGATAACATTCGTCAAAACAATGGAGTTATGTATTTCTAAAAATTATTACTAATTAAGCTATTTTTAAACAATAAAAAAATAAAAAGATATAAGATATAGAACACGTTTCTTGGCATTTAAAAAAATTATAATACAAATTATAAGAATAAAGAAGTTCATAGTTTCAAATGATAGATACCTTTATTATTTTACGGTTGTTTCTTGTTAAAAAATATTTACGAAAATTGTAGTTCAATATTTAAATTTACCTTAAAAATATCATTAGGCTAAAAAACATAAAGTTTTTAATACATGAATGATGACGCCACTTCCGCCCCCTACGCGGTATCTTCTCATTCAACACCATAAAACCCATTAAATCTACAGCGAAAACAAAGAAATCCAATCCGAAAAAGAGGCAAGTGATGGTGGTGAATATGAAAAGAGAGAATTATAGAGAGAAAGTGGGGAAAGAAGGTCGTTTCCATCCAACGATAAGATATTAAGGGAGTATATAACCTAAAAAGCTCCACCATTGCAATATGCAAGCATCTCGAATAAGACTGTGAATAAAATAGATTTATACTTAAATATATTACACGGAAAACAAATTGTTTTTGCTGTTAAATATGTTTTTTTCGTGAAAAGATATTCCACAGTATACTAAACTATTATACCTTTATGTTTGTAGAGAAAATAACTTGCTCTAGATCTCAACTAACTCATCGTTAACAGATTTGTTTGCTGAAATCTTAATTTGACATAATATTGTAGTTTTTTGCTGTGACAAATCATAGTGATTCGTAATGGGAATTTGTCTTGCCTCTGGGTATGTATGAAGTTTGAGATTTGGTCTACAAAAATAAGTAACAGAAATTATATCTAAAATATTATAAACACACTTATGCATTATTTAGGTCACAGTATATTTAAAATATGATCAAAATATTACTGTCGTATCAATTTAATTGGATGATTAATTCTTGTAGGTATTTTGAGAAAAATTGCTGCTATTGGAAAAGTTGTTTGGTAGAAGGGCAAAAGTAGGCTTAATAAGTCTCGTCTTTATGATGTGGCTCGATGGTAACCTGGTAACAGGGCGAAGGGGTGTTCCTGAAAAGGACTAGGGTGTATTTCTCTACCAACCCCGATACTGCGAGATTTTAATAAAGGATCCTCAACACAACGTACTTTTATTGCGGCTCGAAAGTGCACTCAATAAAGATCAAACGCATATGTTCAATTTATGTGCATACTGGGATTGGTTTATTTATAAATAAACACGTTTAAAATTTTAGTATTGTTTATTTTTTTTATAGAGCGAATTAGTATTGATCAATTCCCACGATCTCTCTACAATGGATTAGAGAGGAAGAAGAAGAGTCAAAATTTGTTATAAAATATTCTATTAAATATGTACAGCTATTCCAAAAGAAGGCATATTTTTGACAGCTGGATTTTATAGAAGAATTTTTTTATAGAAGAAGAAGAAGAATTTAAGAGAAGAACAAGAATTATTATAAAATAATTCTTGTTGTATTTTACATTCACTCTTTATCTTATGTCTTTTTATCAAATCTCGTGTATAAAACTATATGTTTCCCAATACTTGTTTGTTTTTAAATAAATAAAAAAAAGTTTTCAAAGTTCTAATCGAAACCGTGTTAAAGAATGTAATATACATATATAATAATGATATTCAAATTTACGAACATAAATTCGCTTTTACCTATTTACACAAATTAAGGACTATAAATTTTGAATGATTCCCATTTATTCACTTATAATTAATTGTAAAGATTTTTTATTCTGAAGTCTACGAATACTGAATATAGAAAAAAAATCAAATTGGACGATTTACTTATATCAAATTATTTTGAAATATTTTATTCATCTCAGTGTTTTTATTATATTAAAATTCCAATGTTAAATTTTTCTGATAAAAATGTACTAATTCCGTGAATTTCAATTACATTGAACCCTTCTTCTTTGTTTCGGCCGTGATGGTATTTGAAATATTAATGCTGGGAATCCTGGGTTTACCACTTTACAAATAGAAGGCATTCTCTCACGTTTTTCTTTTACAAATTCAACCACTGTCCTCAAACTGTAAAAAAAATAATCTGTGAGGTTTGTTGAACATGTTTGTTTTTATGGGTCGTGGCTTGCAATGTAATTGGAATTAAGGAACTATAAGATTAACGAACAAAAGCAAAAGGCAATGAGTTTATATCCATATACAGAGGTACCAAGAATATTTTAAAATATGGGAGACAAAGATGGATTTGTTACCAAAGGTTTCGTTTATCTGTCACTTGTCGATCTTTCTAATAGCATTACACCATATTTCACTTAATATGGTAAAGTGTGTCATTGAAAGTTGCTCGATATATTCAAAGACAATTAATATGTGAGCATATAAACAATTTACATGATCATTTCGGTTATTTTAATAAGAAAAATGTTGTTACTCTCGAGTGTTGGAGTTTTGGAACTGTAATATTTGCAAGTGGCCAGAAGGGCGTATATGTATAATATGCGCATGTAGCAGTGACCATCATGTTCCAGTGTATGAAAACAATACGCATGACACTTACCTCCTATTAATGACTCACATTGAGTATTTGAATTATAATAAATTGAAAATAAAATACGAATAAACGTTAAACTTCGTAGGGATTATTAAAAGTGTATTAGGCAAACGTGAGGGATGTTTCGAAATATATAAATATGTTGAGCGTGCCAAGATCAAAAGACGGTGTCAATTCCTGCCATATTTTTATGGGCACCCCTGAGATGTTGTAATGGAATAGAGTAGGCGTAGGCAAAAGTCATATAATGTACCGCCAAACAGAGAAAAGGGGGAGCACGACAAATAAAAAATACATTTTCTAAAATCAATGGCGCGCATTCGACTTTTGATACTCTGGCCTAACGCACGAATTATTCAAAAATCTCTGGAGGGCTCTCTTTAAACAGGAAGTCGTCCCCTTCCCTCTACAAATATCAAGGGGATGAGGGAGCAATATGAATATTGTGCCTTGTATATATTTTGTCCGACAATTGCCCCAATGTACAAACAATGTAACATTATAATATATTTTCTACCATAAAGTATTTAACTAATTTTTAATAGTTTTTATTATTTTATTACAAGCGTATGTTCAAATTAATAAATCGGGTATAATATTATGAAACTTATAGTTTGTAGTCTTAAATAAAAAAGGTAAATTATAACCAGCGTAAAAGCTCGGAGGATAAAGCGCGTGGCTACAAATACTGTGGTCATGGGTTCAAATCCCACTCAAGTAAAAAAATTAATTAAACTGTTATTACGACTGGGAGCGCCAAAATAATATTATTAAAATCCCCAATCGCTTTGATTCAGTTTTAATCTGATTTCCTGGATTGTAAGGTAAATACCAAGGCCATTATTAACTCGGACAGAGCCGCTCTGTCGGTAACCTGTGTAACTAGTAATAGTGATGACCTAAAACCTTATTTAAAACTCTCTTAAAAAACCCATGGGGAGCGTATTTAAAAAAAAATACTGAGACGAGACTTTAAGTCTAAACAAATTGTTTCAAATGACAATATTTAGTAATAAGCTTCTTGGGGCTTATACTAATCGGATTTTAATTCGTTAATCTCTTAACCAAGACTTCAAATTATCCTTTAAATTAATTCATTCAAAAATTATTTAGAACTTAATTAGTTTCGTGAAATGTCCAACCGCTCTCCGCTATTTCTTGAAATGTAACCAATAATTTGATATATTATTATGACGATGTGTATTACTGGGTGGTTTTGCTTATTTTATTTGCATTAGTTGCTGCATTAAAATATGACTTGATTGTTTTTTTACTACTGGCTTAAATTTCATGAAAAAAGTGTTATATTTTTAGGCAAGTCCTTCACGCTGACTATCATCCTGTCTACAAATCCTCCCCAAGTGGCCACATATGCAAAAGCCATAAAAGTGACTGTGGACGGACCAAGAGAACCAAGATCCAAGACTAGGCATCAAGGCTTCCATCCATTCCACTTCGGACCAAGATTCCACGACCCTTTGATGGGAAGCCTGCCCTTCAAGCTATCAGGTACGTGCTGTAAATTATTATATTTATAATACAAATAGTCTATCTTTATAACGGACGTCACGTCCATAGCAAAGTGAACGAGGGTCGACAGATCCATTTGAAGGTGTGACACTTGTGGATGACAACTTCTCACCAAACGGTCATCTTAGAAATTCTCCATCTCAGATATTTTATTATTCAGTTAAACATATTATGTATACAGTCAATTCATAAGTATATTTATGAGAGAAATCGAAAATGAGTTATGTAATTATGTTACTTCTATTATATAATACGAAAATTTATTGAAAACAAAAGACGCACTATTCTATTTTCAAACAATCAAACATAAATATTATTGTTATTAAAAAAGTGTATTGTTTTTTAAACTGTGCATTATAATCAGACCTAGTCCAAGTGGGTGTGATGAAGTGCTTTGACGTATTCGAGCTCTACAACGATGCATTATTATATATTATTAGGGTAATTTTAATCGAAATTTTCAATTTGTTAATGTTTTTTTATGTTCTGCTTGGTTTTTTTAATAGAACGGTTATATTTGAGTTATGATTTCATTTTTGCTTTAAAGTGTTTTTTTATCGATTAGAAGAAATTTTTGATTTTAGAAATGAAGTATAAAAATGTGGAATTATTATGCATTATCAAATTAAATACATCAATCAATTTTTTTAATTCATTTAATATTGTATGCTCTGCTTTGTTTTTAATACGAATATAAAAAGTTGTTAGTTTTTTCATTCGAATTTTTTTAATAAAAATTATTAATAAAATAATATAATGCGGTTTTCACACGATGATATCTCAATATTTAAAAAGCGAGTCTCCCGATTAATACTGTTTTTTGAGAATTGTCATTTATTATGCATTATTAAATATCTCTAAAATTATTTTGATATTAATTTAATAATATTATCATTAAAATATCCGTTTCGAGATTTTAGATATGTATTAATTTAAAATAATTTTATGAAATATTATTCTTCCATCAGGTAACACTGATGGTAAATTGATGGATGCCCCACAGACATATAACATACACCTAAGACAATTACATATATTATTATATCGGCCAATTATAATATAATTAATTTGAAATTTGTAAAGACTGTTTTTGTCAAACGTGTTTATGGTAAGTTTACATAAGAAACAGTATTAATATATCTCAAAAAAAGCAAAAAGTAAATTTAGTTAGTAAAAAAGACATGGGAATAAATTATATTTTAAAGTTTTAATATTTAATAAATCACATTTAATACCCCCGGGAAGACTCCTGGGTTCTATTCACGGCACCGGAGTCACTTGGTAGATCTAGCTTAGCTAACCAGATATGAAGTACTCATTGCTGTGTGGTGGCCTGGGAAACCATCTCTACTAAATTCTCCTGTAAAGGCCAAGGTGGCCTGGCCAACCCCTTATAAAGGGACTCCCGCCAATAGGGAAGGCGTCACGGTATAAAATATATGATGTCATCATAGGATAACAACAACAAAATTCAAGGTTAAATTAATAAACAGTAAACAAGTATGTTGTCATAACTCTTGCCAATAGGGAAGGCGTTACGGTATTTATTTATTTATTTACATTTAATACTTTATTAGTGGAAACCTTCTCAAAAAATATTGTGGGTATAAAAAGTATTACAAATCAGTGAAATGAAGCGAATATGTTGGCAATAACACGGTTCAAACAAAAGAAGCCACTTTGTAAATCAACGGGGCTTCCGGGTTTAGCCAAATACACCTTCAACAGGGAATCGAACAGGGAGCTCTCTTTAAACAAGAACAGTACAACGGATCGATGACTATGACTATAGTGTATAGACAGGTAAGGTAAACTTAACTAACTGGTGTTGCTTTTAGCGCAAAGCCTACGCGTCAACAGGGGAAGAGTAAACAGTGCTACGACGTATTGATACGCCACTATTATGGATAAAATACAATTCAACAAAAATATACTCAATATTAATTCACTCGATACTCGTAGTTTTAAAAAAGTATACAAGTCATTTTAAGTTTTTTTGCAATCTTACTGTAAATAATTTATTCTAGCCTCTTTTCCACAAATTCTGCCACCCATTGGATTTGTTTAGGAGCGACCTTATATAGCAACATATAAATTATTTCTCTATTCTATTATTATTTATTATTATACATGTACTTTTCATTTTTTGTTTATCTTTTTTATTACTATTGTTTCGTCTATAAAAAAGCTCTTCTGAGCGTTTATATGGAAATAAATTATACATTTTATCATAGAATTTGGGTTGTGAATATAGTGACAATAATAGTATGTATTTAATTTATTTAATAGAATATTTTTTCTTCACAATAAAAACACAAATAAATTTCTTTTTGATTCATCACGCACATTGTTATATAAAAAATAGAAATTTTTGTATATAAATGGTTTCCACGATTACGTATTTTTTTCTAGTGGAAATATGTTAAATGTAAATTAATCAAGATTAACATAATTAGCTTGATGGAATCCAATTTTATTTAAGAAATTTCCTTTCGACAAGTCTCAGCTTGTCATTATCAGAAAATTAATTAAAATTAAAATAACAGGAGTATATATATATAATTATTCAACCAAATTTACACTTAATATTTAAGGATACACTTTTCGAAAGGCCTTCGACATTTTTGTCATAATAGTGGATTTTTTATTTTACTTTCTTAAATATGTTAAATTTACATATGTATATCTATAGCTCATATTTTCCTATTAAACACTTTTTTTTAAATATGTATATCAGACCATTTGTCTAATTTGCGGAAAAGAATAAATCTTGCATACCTTTTGGGATACTTCATAAAATTATTCGCAGCACTGTGATAGATTATTAAATTTAATGTTAAGATATTTTAGACGCCAGATTAACGTGTGTATTTCCCATTCTTGTCACACATCCTTCAAAAGGGGCGAGAATTAAGACATGATGTTATCGAAGTGCAAGGATATTGTTCAAGTCCAGGCAAAGTGGTTTCAGATAACAGATCTATGACGACAGGATGATAGTGCGGTACTATTGAGAAGGTAGTAGTTTCCCCAACAATTCGGGGGTTAAGTTTGTTAAGTTGTTGAAGGAGGTGGCAAGGGGCGGACATCTTGTTCTCCTTTGTCACCCCTTAAACATATCAACACGCTTATAAACCTTCCCCTCACTACCAGGTATTTCTAAGTCACTTTCAATTCAATTTCGGAAACATGTCACGGGAAACACGTTCGCTTTTTCCAAAACACATTTTCCATAAAATTACCCCCATACACGCAGCCAATTCATATGATATATCGAATATTTTATTATTTAAGGTCAAATATGCTTCCACATATATCGATAGTGTAGTTATATAGTGGGTGTTGGAAGTAATGGCCTTACGTGCCAAGATGGATGAAGGGACCAGATCACTCCACTGACACCATCTTAACTCAATTAAACACCCTGTTCGACTCCCAACATTGCAACATCTAAACTATCCCTCAAACATACTACTAAAATACTTCAATACACCTGTTCTATCCATATGTACACAATAAAAAGATAAACCTCAGATTGGAGCTGATTAAGCTGTTTGACTTGCAATGCATTCAGATAATTTATCTCCCACATAAAGTGTCTTGTTTCATTGCGTGTAGGTAATAAAATTAGTATCATCTATTGATGGGAAAAGGGTGGATTGTTTAATAATGGATTTAATTTTAGATAGCAGTAAAATAAAGCCATTTCCTAGAGCATATAGGGGGATTAAAATGATCAATTCTAACGTTTAACTCGTTGTATTGTACAAAGGTTGACACAGCCCTTTATTTTTGTGATATTGAATAACGGTTATTTAGGTCACCGATAAAGTATATTTAATACATTATCATATGTATTATTCCCGTTTTATAATTTAAAGTGTAGTTGTCGACAGCCCTGGTGGCGACGATATACTTTGAAGCATAATGGAGTCTCTGGTAGTTGAATGATATTTTAATCTGGAGCCACTGCCGTTAAGCAAGACCATCACAAAATTAATGGTGCTTTAAATTTCACGACACTGCCACTTTGATCATTATATATTTTACCTATTACCACGACAAAACCAGTGTAAGATTTTCATTAGGACCGTACACTCAGGTAATCTCATTTTCGTATCACAGGGTGTATGTTTATTATTGTTTGACTGTAAAATGAAGCACCCATTTATAGCCTTAATTAATTCAATCAATAACCTTTTTATGAAGAAGTTCACTTGTTATAACCTAATTATGAATGATATGTTCAAAGTAACATTTTGTTCATTGTTTAATATAAAATAAAAGGCACAAGGTACATTAAAATAGAAATTGAATTTCAAGCACAAAGAATCAGATTTTTCAACAGAAACTAAAAATATAATTATTGTTGATAGTTTGACTTCTTGATGGAATTCAATAATTTAAAGAAATATGATATTTTTAAAGACTTCTTCAGAGTCTCTGAATATAGCTACAATTTAGTAGTCGAAAGTAATAAAATCTGTAATAAAATTACTGTGGAATTACAAATAACATATTTCTTTAATATATCATTAAATTGAAAGGTGTATTTTCATGACCGGATTTTGGGGTTATGTGTGCTTTTTTAAATGTTTTCATTAAAAATATTGATGTAAGCGATATATCTGTGCAATAAAATCATGTTTGAATATTTCTGTATATCTGCTGTTTTTCCAGCAAGATTTTCAATAATTTTGAATATTAATTATTATGAGGTGATAAATAAAAATAATTTTTAAAAACAATTGAATGTATGGTGAATATTATATATAATAAATTAATTAATTGTAGCAATTATCTCTATTATTATATGGCAATGATCCAATATTCGACCTTCGCATATAAACTAATCCCAGTTTTAAAATATTGATCTATTTATAATAAGAGGTCGTGTGTGCGATAGTTAGTGTATGCGTAATAATATATAAGGCTGTATTGTGAGGGCAAGACAAAGGGATGTCGGGGGTTGGGATCCAGGCCTCCAGGATTAGAGAACCCTTCCGCGGCTCGGGAAACTTTCCTGACATGACAAAGTGAAACTGTTAAATGCCAAAGCCTTCTTATTAAGCCTATGATATATCTTTGAGCGTTTGTCTTTCAGTACTAGTCTAAACCCCGACTATGTGTATGTGAGAGTTTGGTTTATATACTCGACTTAAATAATATTATTGTATTAATAATTTTCATTATAAATACCATACATACTATATCTATACCAGAAGCTCATTCGTTTATTTAACGCTAGTGAGAGTTTTTTTACAAAGTAGATAAAAATAAAAAAAATAAAATGATATGAAATAAATAAATTGTGGAAATAAGAAACGTAGAAGTGTAGGAGATAATCATTTATACTATGTTTCCATATAAGGTGGCTCCTATACAGAATTGGTGGAAAAGAGATCACTCATGTACGCATATTCGTTCCCAAGTTGCAATCTATTCAAAGGAGAATGAGAATTATGTCAAAAAATAAGTCATGGTTGTAATAAAAACAAATATGGCATATTAATAATGATATAATACAATTAATATTTGAACCTAAAAAGATTTGTTTCCTTCCCTCTTCTTTGCTTCTTCATTTGTAGATACGTTTTTATGTCAATAAACCATGAAGTATTATAGTGTAACTAGACAAATTAACAAACATTAATAATTAATACAGTTGCGTGTATACCACCGTTGAGTAAAGACGTATAGTAAAGTGCTCCCGCATGGTGTCGCAAGTTCGAAAGTGACGAGTGCACAAGTGACACAACCACCAAACCGGTCTTGCTCCGATTTCTCCTGTCCGGTATCATACTGTTCACTTATATTACACTGTAATTTCTCCACACTATATACAAGACAATGGAACTGGATCATCAATGTCCTGTTGCCGCATCGACTACAAGTACGCTAGATTCTTGGATCAAAGCCCCGACAAAAACAAAGAGAATATCCAGTCCGGAGACTGCCAGTAAAGCCAAACAGGCATGCCCAAATAAGAACTGGCTTGCTGTGCCAACAGCAAATCGCTTTCAACAATTAGAAGACAAACAAGAGGAGCAAGCGATTGGCAAAAATACGCCAAAGCCACCACCTATATTTGTGCACGCAGTAGAGAACATCAAACCACTGACAGACTTCTTAGAGCAAGTAGCTCAAGGAGCATACTACATTAAACAGCTGGGTAAAACCCAAGTAAAAATACAGATCACTAAGTCTGAAAAATATATACCTGTAATCACAGGTTTAAAAAATAGAGATACCGAGTTTCATTCGTATCAGACGAAAGAAAGCCGATCATATAAGGCTATAATAAAAAACCTTCACCACACGGCAGATATCGCCGAAATAAGCGAAGAGCTCGCAAGTCACGGCCATGATGTTATCAGAATAACAAACATGTTGCAAAAAACAAACAAAACCCCACTGCCTATGTTTCTTTGCGAATTGAGACAAAAAGAGAATAACAAAGAAATTTTCAAAATTGACACCATACTTAGGTGTAAAGTCGTAATCGAGCCACCAAGACCTCAAAAAGAGGTCATACAATGTAAAAAGTGTCAAAGATACGGACACACCGCGAAATATTGCAACAGGACTCCGCGTTGCGTAAAGTGCGCAGGTGAGCACGCAACAACTGATTGCAACAGAACAACAAGAGACAACAATGTGAAGTGTGTCAACTGCAACGGGAATCACCCGGCAAATTATAAAGGTTGCGAAACACGCAAAAAGGTACAAACAAGCCAATTCCCCGTATTAAGAAAGAAAATAATTTCAAAACAGACAAACAACTTGACTAACACTACAACTTTCAAAACCAATGACATGCCAAAGTCGTATGCTCAAGCCACCAAAAATATCGAGCCAACTCCCGAAAAACCACAAGACAATATTATAAATAATTTAATAATTAAAATGGACAAACTCATTGAACTTGTCATGAAAACCATGGACAACATGACACAGATCATGGCAGCTCTTGTCCTAAATAAAAAATGATTCCATTATTAAAAATATGTCTTTGGAACGCCAACGGTCTTGGACAACATAGCCAAGAAATAAAATTATTTTTAAAAGAAAAAAACATTGACATAATGCTTATATCGGAAACACACTTTACCGAAAAAAGCTACATAAAAATTCCCATGTATACTATATATACGACGAATCACCCCGATGGAACTGCGCATGGCGGAACAGCGGTGATAATTAAAAACACTGTGAAACATCATCTCACTGAAAAATATGATCGAGACTTTCTCCAAGCAACCACAATTGCTGTCGGAGATACAAATAATTATGTATATATATCGGCTATTTACTGCCCACCCAAACACTCGATTAAACGAGAACATTTTGACGATTACTTCAGAACACTTGAAGCGGATAAATTCATCGCAGGTGGGGACTTCAATGCCAAACACCAACAATGGGGGTCTAGACTGGCCACACCCAGGGGGAGAGAACTGTATAAAAGTATGGCAAACAACAAGTTGACTCATCTATCGACTGGTGAACCAACATATTGGCCTACAGATAGAAGAAAAACACCGGACCTCATAGACTTCTGCGTAGTGAAAGGAATTCCAATCGAAAGACTGAGCGCAGAATCTTGCCTCGATCTGTCATCAGATCACTCACCTGTTATTATTAAATACAGCTTGCTACAACCAATTATCAAACCCAGTAAATTTACACTCGGTAACCGTCACACAGATTGGGAATATTTTAGACATATCTTAAATGAAAATTTGAAATGTGATATACCATTGAAAACAGAAGACCAACTTAACACCGCAGTTATTCACTTTCAAAATCAAATTCATTCCGCAGTGAAAAAAGCCACGCCCAATATGTCAAAAAAACCACACTCAACAGATGATTTTCCCCGCTGGATTCAGGAAAAAATACATGAAAAAAGACGCATTCGTAAAGAATGGCAAAATACTCGAAGCAAGGAACTCAAGAGAAAACTGAACGAAGCAATAAGAGATATTAAAAATATCCTATGTGAATGGAAAAATAAAGGGATTCAATCCTATCTGGAAGGTCTTACAGCAACCGACGCTACAGATTATTCTCTATGGAAAGCTACAAAAAAACTAAAACGGCCCCAAATATCCATACCGCCCATTAAAACGGCTGACGATAAATGGGCAAAAACTACCAGAGAGAAATCAAACGAGTTTGCGAAACATCTCAAGGAAGTATTTACACCAGCGGAAAGGATGTGTTCCCCTGAAGAAGAAAGTCACATTCATAATTTATTAGATAGTACGGAACATAAAGAAAACTATTATGTCAAAATTGGACTTCAATGCGTCAAGCATGTTATAAAATATGAAGTACGCGCAAAAAAAGCGCCAGGACATGACATGATTACCGGGAAGATAATCAAAGAATTGCCAGATATCGGATTAAGATTTCTAACCATAATATTTAACGCGATACTTAGAATGGGTAGCTTCCCTAGACAGTGGAAAATAGCAGAAATTATTATGCTACCTAAACCAGGTAAACCACCCGAAGAAGTCACTTCATATCGACCGATAAGCCTCCTGCCAATATTTTCCAAAATATTTGAAAAAATTCTACTGCGCAACATGAAACCAATACTTTTTCAAGAACACATGATCCCTGATCATCAATTCGGTTTCAGAGAAGCGCACTCGACAATTGAACAAGTTCATCGAGTTGTGACGATCATAGATCGCTCCATACAAGAAAAAAACTACTGTTCAGCAGCATTCTTAGATATCAGTCAAGCTTTTGACAAAGTCTGGCACCCAGGCCTGCTTTATAAAATCAAAGGAAAACTGCCCAAAAACATGTATGATATTATCAAATCGTACTTGACCGAAAGACAGTTTTTTGTTAAATATGACAACGAAACTTCAAATCTTAATACCATAAGATCTGGAGTACCGCAAGGGAGTGTACTAGGTCCTGTACTGTATCTAATATATACAAACGATCTCCCAAAAACCGACAACACAACACTGGCTACATACGCTGACGATACCGTCATACTCGCTTCGGACAAAGATCCAACAGCTGCCTCACAATTCCTCCAGAAACACCTTGACGCAATACAGAAATGGCTTGAAGTATGGAGAATTAAAGTAAATCAAACCAAATCGACACACGTGACATTCACAAACAAAAAACAGACATGTCCACCAGTGAAAATTGGTGGGAAAAATATTCCACAAGAAGACTCGGCTAAATACCTCGGTATACACCTTGACAGAAGCCTAACATGGCAAAAACACATTAAGACAAAGAGACTTCAAATGGAACATAAAAAAAGACAAATGTACTGGTTGATTGGCAGACATTCCCAACTCACACTTACAAACAAGCTATTGCTGTATAAAGCAATAATCAAACCCATTTGGACATATGGATGTCAACTGTGGGGGACAGCTAAGGATACTCATATCAGTAGCATCGACAGGTTACAAAACAAGACCCTGAGAGCAATTTTAAATGCTCCATGGTATGTACCCAACTGGGTCCTATTACAGGACTCTAAAACAATGACAGTACGCGAAGAATTGAAAAATTCAGCGAAACGTACCAAAGTAGATTAAAAAGTCACCCGAACGTACTAGCGAGGGACTTATTGACCGTAGACTACGCAAGACGTCTACAAAAATACAGACAACTTGACTTGCCAGCAAGATTCAAGGACTGACAATGGTGTTTACTTGATAAAACAAGTATGAACACTTGAACACTTATAACCTAACACAACGCCGGGATTGAGTCGTCACTGGACAACCAACCCTCAAGACAATGTGACAACAGACGACGAGTAAGATGTCTTTAGACAGGGTACTCAAAAATATAAATCAAAAAAAAAAAAAAAAATAATTAATACTAACTCAAATAATCCTTGGTATACAAAGAAATCTTAATATTAAGTAAGCAATGAAGATTTCTAATAATTTAAAAATATTATATATATATATATATATAAATATTTTAAATCATGTATTGATTATGGAAAAGTATTCTTGTGTGTCTAGTGTGAAGTGAATTTAGGCAAGTCTGCCTTTTGGAGCGGAACAATTTGTAGCAGGAAAGGTGTCATTAGTTAGACGTTGGTCTGTTACCTTGTATTCTATTTTACCCCTAAACCTTACATCTACTACTAACTCTTTGTTAAACAGGAAAACCTTTAATATATCTTCAATATAACACGTGTGGTTTCCATCAATCGATTTATTATTTTTATAAAAAAATATTAATTTAAATGAATGTGTATAACAAAATGTGAAATCGACCGTAGAAAAGTACAGAGAGTAAAGCCGAGCTCACCGAAAGACTTAGCGGCCATTAGCGAAATTGCAATTGTAAATTCCAAAGCTTTCTTTACCAATGCAATAGGATTATCGTAGAAGACAACGGCTCTAAGCGATCACAATGTTACAACAACCCTTTTTCATCCATCCTCCCTAACCCTCGTAAAAATATCCTATAGCTCTCTTTTCGAAATTGCCGACATCTTTCGCAAGCGGCGACAATGCCTAATCCCGACTTTTTGCGAAATCCGGAGGAAAAATCCAGCGTTTAAAAAGTGCATCCCCTTTGGTTATGGCGGTGGTAGGGTTGGGGAGGGACCACATCGGAAGTGGAAATCAGTCAGATGAAGGGGGTGGAAAAGAAAGACACTTCGTCTAGCGACAGGAAACAAAGGGTCGTCCTGTAAACTGTAAAAGGGGTTAAATGAACACTTGCTTTTTATTTTGAGATGCACTCTTCGGTTTAAAGATAAAGTCTCTTAATGCCCCTTAATACCCCATCATATGATTAAATTTTTATTATTTGATTACCGACCAAAAACATTATAACGTTAATTAATTGGATTCATCTTATTTTAAAATAGAGTATACATACATATTCTTTTATTGCATGTCTATTTTTTCCCTACAAATTAAATCAAATAACCCAGTAAGCACTTAAGTCTAAAATTGTACTAACCAGCGTAATAGCTCAGGGGATAAAGCGCGTGTCTACAAATACTGAGGTCATGGGTTCAAATCCCGTAAAAAATATATTAATTTGATCGGATATTATTACTGAGAGATCGGGAATAATATCGAGAAAATCCGGATGGATCGTTTTAATCCAGGTTTACTCTAAATTTCTGGATTGTAAGGTAAATACTATGTTAATTATTAAGTCAGTGATCACTGACAGACAATAAATTAACAGGTTGTTGTGTCTAAAATAAATTTGTTAAAACCCTATCAAAAGCTTCTCGGGACGCATATAAATATTATGTTTATCGAAATCTACACTAGTTATTTAAAAAATATATATGTGGTGGCTTAATTCAACGGATAGTTAAAAATTCCGTATGATATTCCAATATTTCTTTGTAGAATTAATTGATTTATTTTATGCTAAATGATAGATAATAAATAATGAGTTTGTATTGTATTAAAGTTGTATTAAAGAAATATTTTCCTACGTGCAAAATATTCTGATTATAACCTGTGTAACTAGAATATAATAGATAAAATCACCAATAGACAAAAAATGTATATATTGTTGTGACTAAAAAAAACAAAATTCCCAAAAACCTCCTCAAAAAGCCCTCCTAGTCGTATATAATTAAATATATCGGAATAGTTGATTTTTTTTCTAATTGTGTGATTGTATATTATAGTGACATAATAATTATGGTTGTTGGTATGGTTATTTGTAGGCTTTTTGACACTGTAGCGTCGTCGTCGTGGGCTAAATAGAGATGGTGGAAATTTTGTCACATTATCGTGTAGCAACAGCAGGGTCGTGGTAGTAGGTGAAAGGGTTGAGAATCGGGGGTGGTATGCTCGCTTAATTCTAGTTGTTTAAAGGGTGAGAGGTGATTATGCCGGGGTCTTAAAGCAGCCTATGATTAATGCCCCGCACACCAGCGGCGAAATAATTTCTGGGATTAGGGCTCACCAGGGTTAACTACACTATCACTATAACTATAACTATAACTACCACTCTTACATACTACACTATTTATGTATGTCACTCACCAGCCTTACGGACTACCACTAGTCTATAATAGTATTGAACCAGCTTATCTTAGCACCTACAATATTTGATAATATGGTAAGCTGATAAATATACATTTTATTTAACACTACATTCATGTTTATATTGCATAATTGCTTATTATTTTTTATAAATATAAAGTAAATGTTTATGAGAAATTTAAAAAAACAATCCATATTTATATTTCCGCGTTAATATGTGTTGAAAATACACTTTTACCAGTGAAAATATTTTCTCAGTCGTAATACAGATTCACTTTAACACATGTGAGGGGTTCAGATTAAACAGCTCCCAAATTAAATCGAGTAAAAATAGAAAATATTCTTTCGAATACTCATCTTATTAAAGCTGTTTAGAGAAACCGATATAACAAATATTTTTAAAAATATCATAAATATAAATTTTATTCAAAATAACAAAAAAAAATATATTGCTCCATTCCTTAGAATTTTTTTTTAATAAAAAAATATATTGTGAACGATTATGGAAAATTTACAAAATCACATTTAATATATGTTTTCGCGTTAATATCAGCTGAAAATACACTTTTACTAGTGAAACTATATTCTCAGTCGTAATACAGATTCACTTTAACACATTTGAAGGGTTCAGATTAAATAGCTCCCAAATTAAATCGAGTAAAAATAGAAAATCTTCTTTCCAATATTCATATTATTGAAGCCGATATAAAAAATATTTAAAAAAATATCATAAATGAATATTTTATTCATGTATTTAACTAATTCATGATAATTAAAATACAAATCGATAGTTTTAAGATTGGCGTTCTAAGTTTGTTATTTAAGAATAAGTTGAATTAAATAAAATTTAATAACTTTTTATACCAAAAATATCTGTTTTAACCAGCGTAATAGCTCAGGAGATAAAAAGCGTGGCTACAAATATTGTGCTCATCAAATCCCGCTCAAGTCAAATTTTCTTTAATAGATTTTGATCGGTTATTAAGACTGGGAGATCCGAAATAAAATCATCAATCAATAAAATCGGGATTGATCGTCTTGATCCAGGTTTACTCTGATTTCCTGGATTATTACGTGGACAATTAACACGTTGTTTTGTATAATAAACCCTCTCATAAGCACTAGAATAAAATAAAATACATAAATTAATTAAAATATTAACCATTTTTTAAATCCAAATATTATTGTAATGTGAGTGGTTTTAGTAAATACTTGAAATAAAATGCATGTGTTAGGCAATTGAATTGAATTTTAGGAATGATGTGTTTCCTTAGCCGTTTGTGATGAGATAGGATGTCTTTTGAGATGCAATAAATATTTAAGCGGATGAAGGAGAGGCTTTCAGGGGGTCTTCTAATCCCGGCTTTTATGCTGATGACTCTCCCCGTCTGTTTGAACAGAGAAAACTGGGCCGACATTAAACACGGGGAGTAATTGGTGCTATGTAATTATATTGTAAATAGATTATCGATGACTCGTTTTATCGCCTATTATAATATTACATTTAATCAATATTGTGATGGTAATTAATATTTTGAAATTTATTTAGGTATAGCCCAGCAGTTGGCCGGTCTTCCGGGACCAGAATGGGGAACACTGGCCCGACATGGAGCACCCTCAGCACCCTTTCTACCACCTCCACCCCACTTCAGCCCCTATGTGTTCGCCGCCTTAGATCACAACCCCCGCACTCCCAGGATGGAGGGAGGTAAGTCACTTCACAGCCGCCATAGTAATTAGAGATACAATTAAAGGAATTCTTGCCACTATATAAATTGAATCAAGTGGATTCGATTATGAAATTTGCAACTTCAGTAAAAGGAACAATTTTTCAGCCAGATTTTAATATTATATTTTTTATGGTTTTAGATGTAACTCACACAGAAACCACAACACCGACTGCGACGAATACAGCCCATAGTACAACCAGTCCTAGAGCTAGTCCTCAGTTGGACTTACTAAACTCTACAAGTCAGATGTCTTCTCCGCGAGATGATGATATTTCAGTCACGGCATCATCGAAAGGAAGTCCTCCACCAGACGATCGGCCCGGGGCTTTTACAACAGTACTGAAGTCGAAAAACCCTGACCTTAGTTCTATATTTAATAAGAAAAATCAAGAGCTTATGCAGAAGAACCCCGAACTAAGTGGGATACTGCAACATGGAAAGAATATGGAATTGAATGCTTTTCAACATGCTGCTCAGCATCCCCATGGAAACCTATTTAATAATGCACTGGCAGCTCAACTATTCCTTAATACTCCTCTCCTCCAGCCTCCAAATCAATGGCTTTATTCCCAACTGTATCAAGGGGGATACGAATGGCCTTGGCTTCACATGAGACATCAATCCCTAGCACCTGCTAATCCTGCGAGGGCCCGTTCGACATCGCCAGATCCGATAAGGGTGGAAGAATCTAGCCAGGAAAGTGTGCACAGAGACGACGACACGTCAGAAGATAAATCAACAAACGATTCAGAAAAATCCTTGCCCAAAATCCCAAATGGCATAAATTTGAGCAAGAGAAAGGCCACACGAGATCCAGAATCTTCCAGCGTCACGTCAACAAAAAGGGCTTCCAGTCCTTTGACCACCAACACTCGAGGAAAATCAGGACCTGAAAGAAATGTTACGACGAGACATTCCGACGTTTGGAGACCGTATTGAATCTTTGTATACAATGTTTTAATTTAAATGGTTTTAAATTGTAAATTGACTGTAAATATGTTTTGACATATTAAATAAATTGTAACTAGATTCCCGTTGGTGTACATTATGGAAAATTGTAAGGTAAATTATATATGACATTATCATGTATGAATAAAATATCGAACTGTTGTGTTCATGTATTATAATATGTTTAACAAAATAAATATATTGATTAGTATTATTACTTATACGATGAATAATTTTAAAAGAAACGATAATAAAATATTAATAATTTTTGCATTGTTTTATTCAGAAGGTGAACCTATTGAATTATTAATAATATTATTTTTTTTGGTACCTGTATATGACTTATTGTTTTTTTTTTGGACTAATAAAAAGTCTATCCGAATACGGTTTTCAATTAAAACAATCGATAGGTTCGTGATAGATTTGGTTTGATATAAAGAGTGTGTATTGTGCAGATGACAACCCCATTGTTTTCTACTCTCTGTCATTCCCAGATATATATAAGTAAATATGTATATAAACTCTCTGTGATATTTTTATACTTCTTTTTAATATTTTCACCTAATACATACGAGTTCACTGTATTGAAAAATCATTTTTAATGGTATTAAAAAAATCAAATGAAATTAACGCTTTTGATTTCGATTGTACAGGAAAATAGAGTATGAGTGTGGAGAAGGTCGGTTATATTGGCGTTGGTTTTTGGATGGTTTCCATTATTTTGTAGCAACCACAGTCATGCTGTTGGCCACGACACAATATTTGCAAACCACCGATATCATACCTTTGTTAAAATCAACCAAAAAAACACGATTCTACTATCATTCAGTCAATATACAGACGAATGCACTATCAAATAACTAAATATGTTTTCCAACCTATTCAGAGACTAAGATCAATAACACACCTTTTCAGAGATTACTGTGGATTAAATGCAGGTTATTTTCTGTAAGTGGATAGGTTAGTAAAATATTTTAATTTTTTTATTTGTAGGTTGATCAGTGCCGCCTTGTGGCCCAGTGGTTAGTGTAACGGATTCGTGAGTGAAGACTCCCGGGTTCGATTCACGGCACCGGAGTCACTTGGTAGATCTAGCTTAGCAAACTAGATCTTAAGTACTCATTGCTGTGTGGTGGCCTGGGAAACCATCTCTACTATATTCTCCCGTAAAGGCCAAGGTGGCCTGGCCAACCCCTTATAAAGGGACCCCCGCCAATAGGGAAGGCGTCACGATATTTATTTATTTATTTATTTAGGTTGATTTAATTGTCAAACTTTAGATACGCTGAAAGCCGATTGCATTGTTTTAGTAATCTGGTTTATGGATATTTCAATAAATTTACTACAAACATTAGAAACAAAGAGTAAAAAAAGGCTTGATCGTCATTGTTCAAATTGTACCAGTATTGATTTTGATTAATTTGGTGTATTTCTAGAGATTAAATAAGATTAAAATGTACCTAACCACTTCTAATATTAAATTTTATACAATATATAAATAATTCTTTTTGCATCCCATATTAAAATTCAAAATAAATAAATAGTTGAATTAGGTCTATGCGTTTCCGATCTTTTATGTCAATGTCAGACAACTGAATGTATAAATATCAAGATGGCGGACCAAGCAGACGAGTCTGAGTGAGACAATTAGTATTGCCTCTATCAAACTCATCTGCTTGGTCCGTCATCCAGATATTTATCATCCACTTGTCCGGCTTTCTAATATCGCTGGTATCGGTCTATGTCGATAGACAACTGACTAATAAAAAATATGAAGATTCCACACTTACAATAAAATATTAATACAGAAAACATATATGAATGCAGAAGTCATTTATATATGTATCTACCTATTTTATCAAGTCTTTAAAATACTATTAATCCTGCTTAAGGTCATAAGAATCATCGTAGTACAGCAGGAGCTTGGTTTTAATTTGATAATATATGTTAATTCGGTTCGTCAATTTGCAATATTCGACGGGTTTTAAAAGAGCTTTAATTATAGAGTAATCGAAGCGAATTCATTAGCAGTAATTTGTCATTAGGGATGGCCTGAAAATCAATACAAAGCTTGTTCTCTCTACATATGCATTTTGCATTTCATCTAAGTGCAAATATAACATTATGAAAACATTGTTTTATAAAATAATTCAATATAAATGTGCTGTATACTTGTGTTTTGCAATTATCATTATATTTATGTTATTAGTAAATTATTTACAATAATCATCATACGTATAAGCGGATTTGGATGTGGTGGATTGGATCAGATTATCCGATCAATTTTATACGAGACAATGTCATTAAATTAAATTGAATATTTTAATCGTATCAGTATAAGGGTTGATATTATTTGTAGATACAATTAAAGATTATTAAGGACATGTTAAATGAAAAAGGATTTCATAAAATGTCATTTATTAATATTTTTTTTCTACATGATTTTTTTTTCATGCGAGAAAAAAAAATGTTCATTAGTAATCTGTAGCATTATTGTATTTAATAAGCGTTAGGACTTTATTTATTGTTTGAGTACAGCAAATAGCTTTAAAAAAAATACATGTAGGTTTGTACTTACAATATTTCATACACAAAACATGTATATATAAATTAATAATTTTGTTATACAGCTTAGAATTTTATTAATTGAGATTTTTTATCACCTCATTTCATTCTCATTATATCCATAATTTAAAAATTTGGATCACCTGTTATTAGCAAATCATAATTAGAAGCTGTCATTCCTTAATTCTCCAAAATAAATATGACTTTAATAAAAAAAATACCCAAACTGTGACATTATTTATTTTTAAATAAATAGGGGATTTTTTTAAATGTTTTTTCGACACTCTACCTCCTGTTAAAATTTTCCTAATATTAAATTTCCCAACATATTAAGTCCAAAAAATTTTATAATAGAAATTATTGGTCTGTATTAAAGCACACACATTATAATATCTTTTATTCAATCGTTTTGATTGTGAGCGTTTAACGTTGAAAAGTGTATTAAAAAATCAGTGTGGTATTCACAGGTTGTGGGAAATCCTTGTTAAATGATACTGTGGGGTTGTATGGATATAATACCTGTTAAAAAAAGAGTTTATGTAACAGGAAGAGGAAGTAAATACAGTCAAACTGCTACTAAATCATTCAATAGGGCCACGTGTCCCTTGTACGTACAACACAATAGAATACACCTGTAGTATTTGTGTAAATATATAAAGGAAACATTAATTTATAATAATAATAATTGTTAAATGTATACATAGATAATTACTGCAGTTGATCATCTTATTAGCTTAATATTTGGCATAAATTCCAATTAAAGTGACGACACATCCCCCTTTGCTGGTTTTGTCAAATATATGCTAAAACAATAATGTGTAATGTTTGAAATGTATGCAAAAACAATAGACTGACATGTCTCCCTAAGGATTTACACCTTGGCAACAAGCATGACCCTCGCTAACACAAAGCCACACAATGGGTGATATGAATAAAAATAAGAAAACAATAATAATACAGAAAGTTTATATATATATATATATATATATATATATATATATATATATATATATATATATAAAGCCACATAATGGGTCATATGAATAAAATAAAGAAAACAATAATAATACAGAAAGTTTATATATATATATATATATATATATATATATATATATATATATATATATATATAGTAAAATATTTTTTGAATATGTATTATATATGTGATTTAAGATTTCTTTTTAGATCATTTAATTGTATGTATTTGTCTCTTATATTGACTTGTTAATCTAATTTGGTTTGGTCAGGATTAATAAAAAACGTGAAAATTCAGACATTTTTCTATTGCAAGCAAATTCTAACAGAATAAATAAAAATATTATCAAATAAAAAGATCACTACAAAATATAAATATCAATATAAAATTCAAAATTCATAATTATAACTTCACCATTAGCATCATAAAGCTCTGGCGTTTCTATTAAAATAAATTTTAATGGAAAGATTCTTTACAATCCATGAAAATAAGTCATTTTATAGATAATTATTACTACAAAAAAATACATTTTAATGGAAAGATTCTTAACAATCGATGAATATAAGTCATTTTATTGATACTTATAACTACGAAAAGACATTAAAGATTTAAATTGAAAAATCTATTGTCTCAAAACCATATTATTGTCTGATTAAAGAAATTATTAAAATCTCGCTTTGTAATTTATCATATAAGTTTATTGTACTTTTACTAAAAAAAAGGTTCATCACAAATTACTCATCAACCTTGTTATAGGTAAATTTATATATATATTTTTATACATAAGATTAGGTAAATGGTCTTACTATTGCGTCATAGGGATATAATTTTCAACCCTGAATCGGGTTGGTTTGGTATTCTGGTGGGTTTCTGACACACCACCCTTCGCTTATCTCCTTACAGGGGTTCAACGAAGGCTTCTAATAGATTTTACCCGGTGGCGATGAATGATTTTCACCAGGATCAACAGATCAACCAAAGTGACGATAAGGATCACTCCCCTTTACCTACAAAGCCTTACTCTAACTCTGAGCTTTGAGGGATGCAAAAATTAAAAGCTTTATATTTGAAGAGAAGAAGATATTTAATATTTAATTGCCATAATCAATTATCAAAATTTAAGTCTTTTTGAACACTAATAATAATAATTATTATTTGTATATTATTTTGTATATAATTTTGTATATTATTATATATGTAAATATGTACCTAATTTGCCTTAGAATAAGGAATTATGTTTATATACAATTTCACATAGAGATGTAGGTTCTATGGTATTCCAGAGAACTGTTTTCTCTTATTTAGTAAAATAAAAAAAAAATAAAAAAAAAAATATATATATATATATATATATATATATATATATATATATATATATATAATCAAGACACGTGTATTTGTAAATATTTTGAGGCAGTTATTAACTAAAGCGATGTTTCAGTGACTCTTATAATTATCCATGTTTTTCGAATACAAAAATTGATCAAATACTTATCATTAATTAATCTTATCATCAATTCAATTATTTCTATCAATGTTTTTTTATTCATATGGGTGGGAAAAAACACGTCTAGATTCTTTATGATCAAAACAATATATGTACTCCACATTACTAATGATCAGTCATACTAGAGTAAGTTTTCTATAAATATGATAGTATAAATTACTTGGTTGTATCTGTGTGGTGGGGTAGTTCTGTTGTTGGGTAGGGGGTGGTTGAGGGTGGACAGTGTCACTTGTGCGACACCCCACCCTGCTTTGTTTTTCATTAAAGAGTCGACTTCGCCAGCCTGTGAAATCGGCATTAGGAATATATCCCAAGTGAAGTACTTTATAATAAAATAAATTAAATAAAAATATCTACTGACATAAAGTAATTGTTTCATTGTAAATATACTTATTAACCTAGATATTTCTATTAGACATTTTTAAACAAAAAAAAAACATGTAAAATATTCATATACATATTGTGCTTGATTTAGTTTTAACATTTTTGCGAAGATTTTTTCTACGAATTTTTAATTATTATAATCAGAATCTTTTTGTAATACATGTATGTATTGATATTTAACTCCTGATTTTTTTTATTGATAGTCATTTTAAAGTCGATTGTTGATGAAGAAAGAATACACACTTTTTTATTTAAATAAAAATAAGAGCGTGTTTTAATTAAATCAATTGTAATAATTAAAATAGTAATAAGTTTATATGTTTTCGATTTGAATGTTATGTGGGTTATATAGTTTTAAGAAAAGGCAAATAATACCTGAAAAACAAATATAGACTAATGAATTAATGAAGTTTTTGAATAAGATTTTATTAACTATATTTATTTATTTGCGTATTATCAGGTTTTCAGGTTTTTTTATACATTTTTGGCTTTTAAACATAAAAACGTATTACTTCATTGCCTGTCGGCGATCTTAACTATTACTAGTTACACAGGTCACCGACAGAGCGGCTCTGTCCAAATAATTGCTGGATCAAGACGATCAAGACGAATGATCGGGATTTTATTAATAATATTCTTGATTTCCCTGTCATAATAATCGATCAAAGCAATTTTTCTTAGTTGAGCAGGATTTGAACTCATGTTCATAATATTTGTAGCCACGTATCGCCTGAGCAATTAAGTTGTTCTTTGGTGATTCTGTGCTCTTGACCATTGTTTAATTATTAATAGTAGTAGATACGTTGTTTTTGTTGTGTATTTGGTGTGTTAGAAAGACGGCAAGATCTCAGGGTGTTAAGTATAGAGCTGCTATGTCTGCCACACCCGCCGTTGTCCCTACACTTTAAAATTTACATTTCTCTCTATCTTTGCTTTTAGACAAACATAACGTATTTTTATGAAAAATGTACGCGTCACACAAGAGGCCTACATTAAAATTTAAACTTGTAAATGAAGTCCTTCAGAGTTGAAGTGTGATGATATTTTGGTGTTCGTTATTGGATTCACCTTGGATGGTGAAAATTGTGAAGGAGTGTGACACGGGGTATACCTATAGTGGGTATTCTATGGTAGCGAGGTGTCAGATGTCTGCGCCAACTAGGCGTGAGAAATTATATAGCTGAGAAGTCTCCTCAAGGGGTTGTTTGGGGTGGAAGTACACCATCCTCCCCATCGAGCACCCGTGGCGTACACATTTCTTCACCTACGCAATGAATCTTTCACATATTATATTTCCACAAAGGACTTCCCTGCCTCACAATCAAATTAAATTATATAAAAGTACTATTATCAACTTGATTGTCAAATACTGTATGGCGATCATTGGAAGAGTGGGTATGTTTGCTGCCTACTGTGATTGCAGTAATGAGCACCATCCCCAACCCATACTAAAGAACCTCCTCAGGACTACACTTTTCAAAGTTTTTATTAAATATAAACGAAAATATTCTTCACTCGAACGTAAACGCACTTATTAATAAAAACTTTTTTTTAATTGGTTCGACAACTTTATGTTAATCAAGATTAAATTCACAAATAAATCTATATAATATAGTAATATAAACTCAGGCTTATTATTTCTGAATATTGAACGTATGTAAGAAATATGCGTATTACTATTAAGAATGATAAATATCTTGTAGGAAAATTGGTAAATAATTAGAGAGAGCTCTCTCATTCTTGGAGACTTTTCTGTTATAATTTGGAGAACTTGCTCGAACTGTTTACTCTAAAATTATTTAAATTTAGCCGGTTTCTTCATATAACTGAATGACTACGATTTATATGAATTTCCAGTCATATTTTTACATTCCGTTTCTTCAAGCTGTGTTAAAGTCAAAGCTGATCATAGCCGATGCTTAGATTCAAACCATTCAGTTGCAGCTATGGATGCAGCAAAGTGTACAGCTCTCCACGAAATGTTATTCGAATGAGGGTAAATATAGCACGAGTTTTGCTTTAGCTTTAACTATAGCTCGCTGATATTGCCGAGTCAAGATTTAACAATTTGTAACACGAGATATATCCTGAAGACACATTTTGTACAAAATTTAATTCGCCCCTTTAGCAGCCCTTTATTTTATGCAAGTGAATATTTATTTATTTACACACATATACATAAATAAAAAACCATCGTAACCTTACTATAAAAAACCATGGGACTCATAGAAGAATTATTCTTCTGTAAATAAACTGTGTATGAAACTGTCTCTTTGGGCATAATTAAATTTCGACTAGAAACATAGGAAAAAATAGTTGATAGTAGAACAATAAAGAAGATGGATAATCTTTCAAATTAGTGTTAAAATATAATCATAATGGATATAGGAATTGAATCACTCTTCTTTGGATACAATCATTCTATTATTGATCAAAGATAACACGATATAAACTAATTGGTTGATAAAAATAGAAATTATAAATCCTTAACCAGTTTCCGAAACTAATATTATTTGTTTTCGGTGTGATAATTGTAATGGTTATTATAAAGTTGAAGAAGCGTTGATTCACAGCTCGGCTGCGGTCCCATGGTTACCCGCCAGGTGGTAGGGGATGGCAGGAGACATTCACCCACCACCATAACCACCCTGTTTAACACCGTAGTCTCCCCGTGCCAGCATTTCGCCCTACTTAAATATAATTAAGTATAAATGAATTTGCCGGCTTAGAGAGCAAAGCGCTGAGTCGCTACTCCCACCGTCATAATATGCTTCACTCCATATTGAAAATACCGTTCACTTGGAAAACTCGATTGATCACGGGGACACATCTTTCATAATAACTCACCCTCTACGCAAATACTGACATTCTCCTTATCTGTAATCAACAGACTTCATTATTTGATTAAATATAGCTACCCGAGTCAGCGGTGAATGAAAATATTATGATTAATTGTTTAAAATTAATTCATACACTTATTGTCGTTTTCCCCCAGAAAGAATTTGTATAATTCATTCTTACTTCTTATGCCGATTCAATTTTTTCTGAAATCCTAGAAAACTAAGAGATTTTTTTAATTTTACTTTTGTTAAGGGTTACGTTACTTGTTAATATTGTTAATAGAGCTACATTCTCGCTCGCAATAAGAGATTCCACTGTATAATGTGCAATGAAATTTATGAAACAACCAACTGCGATCCAATATAATATTTCATATTTTAAATAAACAGTAAGAATAAATTTCAATCATGTTCTAATCGAGGTTTTTTTACTATTAGTATAATTTTTTTTATTATTGAATTGTACAGTGACCAATCAAAGTCATCTTTGTATGTTGGCCTGGGAAACCCAATTATTCCTAACAATTAATATCTGCAGAGACAAAATCATTCATGATTAATTTATTTGGCGGAGTTTAGACTTTTTATAATTATAGAGAATACTATATTTATCAGAATTTTTACACATATCTATAATTGTATGAATGCATACATAACGTTGACTAAGAATATGGCTTAAAGTTTTGTATTATGGCCCACTGAAAATATTATTTTCGAACTGGTTATTTATACCTAAATAGATTATGATGCTTATCTTTTAAAAAATAAAAGTTAAAATTATCGTAATGAATGTTTGTTTTTATTGGGAGTACCCTAATAATTAATGGACAAGTAATCTTAGTAACTTCTACCCACACGTAGTCTTCGGCTGAGCCTGATGGATGAACTTTGATTTGTGTGTTTAAACCTAATTTAAGGGTCGCAACGAAGAAGAGGTGATGTGAGGACAATGTGGGGGAATTTGGTTGATTTTACAGTAGATTTGTGTTTGGAAAAGGTTTTGTGGACTTGACAAATGATAGGAAATCCTTGCTCATTGCATCAAGTATGCGTTTCGTGGCATAGACTGATGGCTGTCCTTTATGCGGTTCACATGTTCTTCACAAACCACAAAAATATTATTCACACAAATATTTTCTTAATGTAGATAATGCATAATAAGGCAAGCATTGATTTTGCATGAAATTAGTTGATAAAAAAATCATTTTTTCATATCAGTTTTATTTTGCTTCCTACTTAATTATTATTTGTGTATATTAGTTTGAAGTATCACAATTTTCTGATATATTATACATCTTTTTTAAAAAGGATGATTAATCATTATTATATAATTATTACATATGCTTATTATCTGTCATTTTTACCAGCGTAATTCCTCAAGGGATAAGACGCATGGCTACAATTACTGTAATCATGGGTTCAAATCCCGCTAAAGTCAATTTTTTTTAATTGATTTGATGGGTTATTACGACTGGGAGATCGAGAATAATATTAATAAAATCCCGATCAATTGTCTTGATCCAGGTTTACTTTGATTTCCTGTATTGTAAGGTTGTCATTGATTATTAAGTCGGTGTGTAACTAGTAATAGTTAAGATCACCAACAGACAATTAACAAGTATTGTGTATAAAAATATAATTAGTATAAAAATGATATTGTAATCTATTAATTGTACTATTTAATTTAAATCATTGATTTAAGTAATATATTTTATTATTTATTTTTATAGTCTAATTTATAAAATCCCATCTTGGGATTTTTCATAGAATTTTTTTTTTATATTTTTATTTTGATAAAATTGTATCGTCGCTTGTCCCGTAGTTTAGGATCCAATTTAATTCCATTCATCGTGTTCGGGTGGTGTTTGGTAATCTCATTACAGAATTCCGAGCCCCTCGCCACCAAATATAGCCAATCTTCCCGGCACAATTCCTAATCAAAAAATTGAACTTTCAATAAAGGCCATCATTAATTTTCGGTTCGGAAGGGAGACCGTAACCGACCGCCCGGCCACCCCTTAACAATCGTTTGATTCCAGAAAACTGAAAACGATGGACCACAGATTGTAAAAAGTGTGGGTACTCCAAGAAATATATATTCATCATTTACAATTTCAAAATGATCAATATTATATGGATTTAACAGTTGTTTTTTTGCACAGTTTCTCACATTGGTTTGTTCGTCGCCATTTTGTGTCACTTGCGTCCCTAATTTGAACAAATGAGCCAAGCACGACAAACTAAATTACCCAATAGTCCCGCTTTTCTTTTGCCTTAACTAACCAATGATACAGGGTGTTCAATATGTCTTAAATCTGTCACACCATACATGTTGTTATATATTTATTTATTCATATCAAATCGCTTAAAAATTCTCTGAAATTCATAATAAAATATGAAGGTAAATATGTTCTTAACAACTCTTTGTTTCTTATGGTTATAAATTGAATGTCAATATTTAGATATACCTTCGATAAACTAGAGGAACTAGTTTATCGCAAACGGATCTGATTGGTGATATCGTAAGGTGTAGAATTATAATATTATTTTTATTTATACATACATATATTACTATATCATACTGCAGTACCACTAGAGCATTACGGGGGATCCCAAGTCGCAGTGTTCATAGTGCAGCAATCGTCAGTTAAATTATATAAGATTTTTATTCTTTTTTTTCAAACATCTCACATTTTATATTCATTATATATGTGGTTTGTTTTTTTTTATTCTGTGTATAATGTATTTATTCATCAATTATATCGCAAGTAGATTTTTGTAATATTTTCCCATTTATTATTATAATGATTATTGTAATAAAATGTAACCTTAAATAACAAGATAATGATCATCAGTCTTAATTTTATCCTCAATAAGTATTGTATCAGAGCAATTATTGTAAAATTTATTTAATAAAGAAATTTGTAAAGAAAACCAACCTCTTAATACAGAATCACTAATAGGGGAAGAACTAGGTTAATAAGCTTGGGTTTAGTCTACCTTATTTAATTTTCTAATATCCTGCTGTGTCCTTAATGATGGTTAAGTAATATGGGAGGATTATTTTTATGAATAGACTTGTATTGTGTCAGGCGTTCAGGTAAGACGATTGCGGATTGAGCCTGGGTCTTAATGGAATTAGTTTAGGATGGAAGTTTTCATCGGCGAAGTGCTTTTTCCATGACAATATAATTATGGGCGTCTTTTGGTGTTAAGATAGAAGAGTCTGGCATTATGGGAAATGAGCCTTGGCGTGCAATTACTCATTGTCTTACAGAGAAATATTACACAGCTAATGAGATCGGCCAAGCCTACTCTCTGCAAATATTTTATTATTATATTTCATAATGCCAACATTACATCTTTTTATAATACAATAGCATTATAATACATTGCAATGTTGGCCATTAAATTCAATAAAAACCTTGTTTTATAATCATGTCGTCCCCAATCCCCATTCTTTCCCTATGTAGAATCTAAAAAAGTACAAGGTCCAAAGAGAAATAATACATTTAAAATTAATACACCCAAAAATATACTTTTTTCTCAAATGTAATTTTGAATTTTATCCTATTTACTGTAATAATAATCCAAAAAATCAAACATTGTATTCAGATGTATAGTAGATTTTGTCTCAATTAGGAAATAAATATACATGATAAGATGGGTATTTTTTAATATTTTTTTTAAATCTAAAATTAAACATATCGACATGAGCATAAGTACTAAAATGTACTTTATTCATTTACGACTAATTGAGACCAGCACAAGAATATATGCGAATTTAACATTACTAGAGGAGTTTTATCAAATTTGACTTGGATTTAATATCCTAGGTGGTTTATATTTATAACATAATATTAATCTGTATTTATCAATCATAAGGATTATATAATGATATTTCTCATGGTTATTTTATTCAGACTTAATTAAATTAGAACTGCAAAGAAAACTGCACGATTTTTTTAGATTTGGTTAAACCTACACTGCACGATTTTTTAAAAATCGAAATGAAAAGTAATTTTAAGATGTCCTTAAGAATATATTAATAAAATGGGAAAAATAATTTTAAAAAAGATTATTAGTTTGAGGGAAAAACTGTTTGTATCAAATACGTTAACTTGTGCGATAAGAAGGCACTTAATTTCAGATTTTATGTATATCATATAATGTACAACAATATAACCAATAAATATATATTTTATACATAAAGTGTGTAAAATTTAAATAAATAAGTATTACTATTTAAAATATTATATTATGCATATAAGGTATGTTTACTCAAAGCAATCAGATTGGTTCAAGTTATTAAATCGTACGGTTGGTTTGATTTTTTGACTTGCGCGTAATCGCTTCGTAAGTTATCCTCGGATTTAATTAATCTGCTCCTTCGTAGACCACGACAGGAGGCGGGGGATGAACAGTGGCAATAGTATTAGTATTCTTGTATGAAGGGAAAGGCTATGGGGGATGAGATGGCCTCGGGGCAAGCAGACCTGATTGATTGCAAGGCACGACGCATTATTATGTTTGTTCATACATACCAGACCATACACTGCTACCTTATTATTATATTTTAAAGCATCATTAACATTAAGAATCAAATCAATACACTAATATAAATTCCTAGCTCAATGGGGGTGTTATTTTGTTATTTATATGTATAGAACGCTTGGGGTGGTTTCGGCGACAATAAAGCAAATTGCAACGGAAAAACGTTACAACAGACACCAATAAAAAGACAATAAGAATTATGCGAGTACACACCGAACAACTTACAGGGGACACATACAAAGAAAAAAAATCAGCCAGGGGGTGAAAGGGGGTGGTTCCGGCAAGGAAAGAATGGGGAGGTTCTCAACACCACAACACGTGTGATACAATCATACAGACGTGTTAGAAAACAAGGCTTTTTCTCAGGATTAATCTCGTTAATTGTTTGTCCCTCTCGGTGTCGTTTAGGGCTATAATTTAATTAGCCATCAAGCTTTCTCGGTGTGATAATTTATTGCATCACAACATATTTGTTTTGGAATATGCCCACAAAATTACAAAACATTTACCAAAACACGTTAAAATTATTTGAATTGAAGCATTTTATATTGTTATAATAATATACAACTATTTTATGTATTACAAATATCCAATTTCTAAATTTTAATAATAAACTAATATATTTTCCCAGTTTGGTTTGTTTAGGTTATTTGGTATATTTTTGAAACTTTTTTCGTCAATGATATTTAAACAAAACTATAAAAAATAAGTCTGTTTTCCCAATACACACTGAATTTTGTATTATTTGTCTGTGAGTTTTTAATCAATAAAAATAATTTTAATGTGTATAAAATTAAAAGCAACTTATTTATATACATAAGTCACGATTTTGTTGGTAATTTAACATGAATTAATTTTACTCGCCACCAAAATGTCTTCAGAAAAAAGGTTTTTTTGCCTTCATTTTTATCGGAATTATTAAAATATGTTAACTTTTCCCGAGTACGAGAAGTTTCAAGAAATGCTTTATAATTCAGGGTTGGCTAAGTTTCTAGTCGATCGCTGAAAATAGTAGTAGTATGTATGATTTTTTATGAATTTTCATTTAAATTTAAACAGCTTATTCTAAGATGATGGCGCAAACTCGATTCCAAAGCACTTATAATATTATTGAATTAAAAAAAATAACAATTATTCTTGCGATACCCTACCGCCCCCTAAAATATTTTTAGTCCACCCTGTATATATAATATGCATATGTAGTAATGCCGGCTATATTCCATGAAAACAATACGCATGACACTTCTATAGATATAAGTTAATTGTCTAATTTGAATTTTGATAAACATAATGTATATACAAGTATATGGGTTTGAATCATCTAATAAATAAAAAGTAGCTCCCAACTTCTGTTATACAAGATTGACTGTATTTATTTCCCTGACAAGTGGTAGAAATATGTTTGCCACTAACAAGTGACGCAAGTTGTGAAATCGATTAATATTATTTTTGCAATAACCTAACTCCCCTAAAAATATTCTCACTGATTAAAACTCCTTGTATGTATATTACATAAAAAAATTTACAACATTGTACGTAAATAGATTTAGGTTAAAAGTTAGTAGATAGTGGAAAGTGGTAAATGTTTAATTTGAAAATGCAACGGTCGTAACTCCTTGGTTTGTATTGAAGAGCGGCCATGCATGATGTAAACAAGCCATGTGTAAGATAGTATGGAATATAGGGTTGTTTCTATGACTGGATATAGCCGTAATATAAATCAAAGAGAGCACCCAAACTTAATAATCATAATAAGGCAAGTTTCCCAACCGGCATCCGACATTCTGAACTCTTTCATGCGGTTAATTCGAAGCCTCCCTCGCCCGCATTCACCGCACAAAATACCACCACTATCGAAACAGACTCGTTACATAAATTATATTACAATTCACAATGTTAATATTATTTAATTATTTTAGATATCCTCAATTCCCTGTCGTTGCGTCACGAATCATGATCGATGTTATGTTCATACAAGAAAAAGGCTTCGTCACCCAAACTCTTTCTGAAACAGCTGGGAAATCTCTTTAGTCAAAAAAAAAACGCATGGGTATTTCAAATACAACCGAATTATAAAATATTGTTTTGGGAGTCCCCTTGTCGTTTATATTATTAATGAATAGATACAAAATATATTGATTAGAAAGAAAATCTTGCATGTATAATATTTTCAACTTTTCGCTTTCATTGATATTTACGTAGTCATCAACAGAGACCAAAATTATTCATGTAAATAAATAAAGTGGGTAATATTGTAAACATTATTTATTTCAATAATACATTAAAAGCGATATATTATAGTGCATTATATAATTATTATTTTTACTTTTTAAATCCGACCGTAACAATTAAATAAAATTTCAATATTTCATCATATGTTTATGCCCTTGGTATATTTTTAGAAGATGTTGATATGTATTTGATTTAATTAATTTTGATTTTATTTAAATTTAATATATAATTTTAAGATATTAAGATATTGACTATACCAATTAGGTAATATTAAACTTAAATCCAGGAAATTAGAATAAACTTCGATTAATATTATCGATCTAGATTTTATCAATATCGTTCTCAATACGATTCGAATTCATAACCCATGGTTTAGAGACATTTTCTGCTATGTTATTATCGAGATAATTTAATAAAATGTTTGATTTGAACCTCCCTTTAAATATGTTTAAGAAAACAGTGTAGAAAAGCATGCTTCATCAAAGTCCCAACAACAATAGAAGGCTTCAGATAACGTCACTGAAAAAACGTCCATCTGTATAAATTTCCTCACCCTTCAATTATTATCTTCCACAACACATAAAAAATTCCATTTAAAAGCATTACGTGGGCTGATTTGAGGCTATGATATCAATCAATTATATATCATGATCAATTTGATTTAAAATTCAAAGGAAGCGTATCCCTCGGGATTTCACCATGACTTGAAGTGTAAAGGAAGGAGATGGGGTGATCGATGTTTCGTATCAAACGAGAATAAATCTAATTGAAATTCCCACACTCTTTGGTGCCTCGTCTTTAAACCGGCTTTCCATATTTATTTTATTTATCTCTTCACTTCAGCCTGAGAAATAAAAAGGTCTCATATGGAAGAATTTCAATACTCCTTCCGATTGATGCCAATATGTGAGAATTCCTTCGACTAACGAGACTTATGTTGTTCTCATTGTACATATCGTCCTTATAACAATATTAGCTCGTATATCAAAAATATAATTAAAATATTTGATCCACTCGAAATGCTTAGGTTCAATTGGTATCTACAAACCTTATTTTGTATAAAATATTATGAAAATGTGGAGAGCTCATTAAGATATTCGTAATTCCTTGTTATTTTTTTTTTCAGCAATTGAATAATAAATTAGATCGATTCCGAAGAAATTTTTATGAGAATGATTTCTTTTATTTTTTTGATTGTAAACTTATTACTTCAAAAGTAATATTGGGCGATGAATAAAACACAAAAATTCATTTCAAGACTTACGTACGCATACATTTTGTATAGTGGTTAATTTTAATACACTTACATTTTGGTCGGTAAAAATTAAAAGAAAACTCAGTTATCAATTTTGTTTGTCTACATTTGTTTTCAAAATTCAAATCCTGACCAAATCTTAAAACATATGATACAATAATTTATCATACCAATATTAAAAATGAAACCCTATAAACAATAGAGTTGCTGTAATATAAAAAAAGAGTCTTTTAGAGTAACTTTTTTAAGAGCTTTCATCAATAATTTTCAGATCTAATGTAATAAATAAAAAAATATGTTTTATATAATATATTTAATTTTTATCACATAACCAATATATTTAATAAGATTGATCCCCAGCTGGCCACACATTGAAGTATGGAGATAAAACGAGACGTGCTTGTATTGGAAGTGTTCACGGTTCAGTAGCATAAGAAATGTCCATTGTCGTAAAAAGCATCCGATTGTCCACTCGATGTGAATACATATAATAGATATAAGGGGATGACTACGACTATTGGTACCCCCGGGGCAGGTTCAACTAAGTGTAGGGGATGTTTCTGTAATTGTATGCCCTGGAGATTAGAGTTAGGGGGCGAAGGACAACCGTACATACAATAAATATGTATACGATAAAAAGTGAATCCCTCGCATTATGCATTCATTTGTTACTCTTTTGCATATATTAAACATTTATTAGTATATGATATTAAAAAAAACCTCAAAGTATACAGTTTGTATATATATATATATATATATATATATATATATATATATATATATATATATAAATATATATTTAAATCATTTGTTAAAAATAAAAAAAATAGATTGATAATATTAATAGGGCCGATGGAATCGAGTTTGGGTCAACATCTTGTAATCAACTGTTTCTGTGAAGTACTCATTAGTGGCTGTTACGTATGTATTGTGTCTGTTATACGTTTTAATATTATTAATAAATAAAATTTTAAATATATTAGATTTTTTTCATAACATATATCTATATGACAATTTAATCGATCATCTCCTAACTCTCAAAATAGTATTTATTACACCCTTATTTTTCCCCTTTGGTAAGACAATTTTACTACTATAATTTTGATAAGTTCACTGTTTGATACATAGTGCTAATTAATTTTTGATCCGATTCCACTTCATCATTATTAACTGAATATTAATTTAACACTCGATAATCTAACAGTTAAAAAACTCATTAACATTATTTTTTATTTATCTGTATACCTTAATAGCATTCGAATGGACGATGGAGCAGAAAGACGAACTGTCCAGCACACTCTGAATAATGGCCAATGATTCTTAGATCCCCTTTATACAACCACCCTTGACCACCCCTGACCGCCCACCCTTTACACATTATACCAAAATATCTTTCCTACAAAAAAAACTTGAATGAAGTATAAAAAATAGGTATATTAATAATATAATACATTTTTCACGTGGTATTATTTACATATACTTTAATTAATTATTAAAAAAATTTATTACAAAACGAACTATGAATGATAGAAGATGAATATAGTGTAGAAATATTTTTAGTTCACTTGCTCAAGCCTAGTTGACAGTATTTTGTGTTTGATGATAGCAATTGTCCGCAATGTATAACGAAGCTCACAAGGCATACGAACCCTTGTAAATGGCCGTTTATGCCTTGTTTTCCACTGAGTTGACCTCGCATTGAGATTTATTTTACATCCTATCCATTCTATTGCACTATAAACAAACACAGTAGTGTCTAATAAATGTCTTTGTTCCTTGAACATCGTAAAAATTGGTCGAAATGTGGTGTGAGACAAAGACTTACCGCCAAAGCTTATGTTACTTTGAAATGAGAAAACAAGCAGTTTGAAACCCAAAGGAATACCATTCAAAATTATTTGAATATATGTTATACTCTTTGTCTAAAAAATTTGAAATTGATATATTAATGAACTAATACTTATATAAAAACGAGGAATGACGAATATAGAGACATATGGTATATCTACCACAATATTTTTATTCATCCCAGTTTTCTTTATTCTAGTAGAGATAATTAAAAAGTTTTAAACGTATTTTAATGAAATAAATAAATTTCACCATACTCGTGGATTTATAAAATTAAATCATTCAATTATACATATTATTAAATACACTGGTATAGCAAAAATACGTACCTTTAGTTAGGGATATAATTATATTGATAATTAAAACTAAATAATTTTTTTTATAATTTTAATAGGAGGTAATGTAAGTAGGGTCCGAGTATACAGAAAACTAAAAGTAAAAAAACTAATATCTAGTTAAAAAATACTCTCACGTTAAATTGATGTGGAGATAAAATGATGTATTTTACTATGGAATTGCTCCATACATATTTCATGACCGGCGGTCGTGCATTTTTTAACATTCATCAAAATGTTTTATTACTAATTACATATTTGTTTTAAATTAAAACATTTTAATAATGTAGCCAGATAGTTATATATTTTCATTTATATTATTTAAGAGCCTCCTTGTGGCCCAGTGGTTAGTGTAACGGATTCGTGAGTGAAGACTCCCGGGTTCGATTCACGGCACCGGAGTCACTTGGTAGATCTAGCTTAGCAAACTAGATCTTAAGTACTCATTGCTGTGTGGTGGCCTGGGAAACCTTTATTCTTCTGTAAAGGCCAAGGCCTGGTCATCCCCTTATAAAGGGACTCCCGTCAATAAGGAAGGCGTCACGGTATATTTTTCAGCACATTTTGCATTCATAGCGTAAGCGCATTTCGGTATAGGTTACCTACATACTGTATCAATCATTATATTTTCTTTATAATGTAAACTGGTAACTAGTCTCCTTAATGAATCCATAAAAAGTCCAATTGATAATCCAGCCTTATTGCATGGTACAAGTGATGCATAATCCAGGTGATTGTATTAGTGTAGTAGTGATGAGTAGAGGAAATGAGTAGAGAGTACGCGGGTTGTGTCTCAGGTGGCCTTAGTAAATATTGAAAGGGCTTTGGATAGAGTATAGAAGATAGTTGTAGGTACTCTTACAGGATGGAGTTACAACCTCTCTACAGCTTCCGTTCTTGATTCGATTTCCTCTCGGTGTCACCCTACATCTATCTTTACTACAATACCTACTGTGTCCAAAATAAATTACACATGTGACCAGTGAATAAATCTAGAACACCATATTCAATTATACTCCATCCTAACGATAAATTAATATTTATCTATATATATATATATATATATATATATATATATATATATATATATATATATATATATATATATATATATATATATATATATATATATATATATATCATAATAGGAAAGCATGAACCATCATCACCTTACCATTACAGGAAAAACCTAATGCGGTTCGGCAATGATGGTCAGAACGTTTAATAAATTTAAATAATTATATAAATATCAGACTGCAACATCGCAACAGCATTACAGGACGCTATGTTATACCGCATTTCTCATCGAAAGGGAAAAATAAAAAAAGTGAAACATCGATACAAATAAATATTAAGAGTTGAATATTAACGGTTCACGGTTTTTTTATATTATTATTGAGAGAAAACAGTCGTCTGGAATTTTTTTTACACACTACAACGTGTTAATTGTTACCAGTTACATAGGTCACCGACAGAGCGGCTCTGTCCGACTTCCTCTAGGAAAGGTCGATGTAAAAAAACAAACAACACAATTTCCAGAAAAATCTATCAATTCTTCGAAAATTCCGTGATTGTTTGTCAAAAATTTACGAGCTGCCACTGAATTGTTTATTTCTTATATGATTTATTTAAATTTATAGTACTACTTTTGCTTTTTAAAAGTTATACGCCTCCGGGGGATTTATACAAATTTGTTTTTTTAGACACAACAACGTATTAATTAATTGTGATATTATTGCTACTAGTTTTACAGGTCACCGACTGAATAATCGCCTCAGTATTTACATTACAATCCATGAAATCAGAGTAATCCAGGATCAAGACGATTTAACCGATTAAATCAATTAAAAAAAACCTGAGCGGGATTTGAACCCATGACCACATGAATCCTAAATATTTTTTTATTTAATATATATAATATAATATTATCTAAATAATACTATAGATACTATTGGATATTTCTCTTATATAATATGTGTACTAATGGAGAGCGTGAGTCCTTAGGATGAGGCTAATATGAAACTTAACAGAACTCATGTATATTGCACACAATATGGAACATTATTATTATATCTAATATATTAATACATTCTAATTCCTTTTAAATAATGAATGGAAAATTTCTTATATTAACGCCTTTTACGGCAATAACTTTTAAAAAAGCAAAATAATAATGATAACTAATGTAAAGAGAGCAACATAATGATAAAAACAATGGATAACATTAGTTAACATAATTACATATTTATTTAAAGAAATAAGTTTGTAATTTCCACTATATTTTATTTCTTAAAATAATTATAGAATTCCATCAAGTAACCAACACGATCAATAATTTAAAGATTACATATATAACTGAGTAACAAGGTTCTGTTCTTTTGCGAACACAATTAATAAATTATTGTAGAATTAATTCGTAATACTACAAGAGGATTTAATATTTGATTGCCTTTATTGAAGAGTGTCAATTTTTTATTTAACTTGAGGCTTTCAGTGTAATTTATGGATATCATATTTAAATTGATAGTCGGAGCAAGATGTAATGTTTGTTAATAATAAAAAAATTACATAAAGATATATTTATTTATTTTATGCCCCAAGGAGCTTTTGTGAGAGGATTTTTTATACACATCAACGTATTAATTGTCTGTTGGTGATTTTAACTATTACTAGTTACAGAGGACATCGACTTAATAATCAGTATTGACCTTACAATCCAGGAAGTCAGAGTAAACCTGAATCAAGACGATCGATCGCGATTTTATTAATATTATTATCTCCAAGTCTTAATAGCCGATCAAATCAATTTAAAGAAATTTGTCTTGATCGGTAATTAAACCCATGACCAAAGTATTTATCTTACAATCATATATGCATTATTTTTATTTATTAATATTATTTGTAACGCCATCTTTGGAATTATTTTTCGTAAAAAACCACACATTTGAACTGTCATAAATATTTTGAGATTTAAGTGAATGTTTTTTATTTAATTTATATAATATAGATGTGTGTAAAGCTTTTATCTATGTAGTTTGTAGTAGACCCTTGAGCCCTTAAAGTATATATTATATAAGGATGGTATTAGTAGCCAGTACCATGACTACGACACCGTAGCTCGTAGACGTAGTCTTCTCTGGCTGAATACTAAACCATTTGAAATCCGTAACGGTAAACGACGCAGGATTTGGAATTGATTACCTGGTTTTATATTAATATAGTTTTACTATTATTAATAAATGAAGTGTGCTCTTACATTTTATGCGTATAGTTGTAGAGAAGGGGGTATTAAAAGTTTTGTGAAGAAAGAATTCCTTGTTTGACCAACACAACCAGGGCAGAGTAAAAAGGGGGTGCTCTGTTAGACTTATTCCTACCACTTTGAAATGTGCATATACTCTATTCACTTTCAAGAAATAAATAAATAAAACCAATCCTTTGTTAGACGAATTTATTTCAGTAACATGAATATATTAATGGAATCACAAGTTAAACTGACATCTCCAACAAATATGTATATTAGGATTTTTTTTTAAATTGACATTGAATGAATGAATATACTAAAAACAGGATTTTTTTTAAGTAAAGCATTATTATTATTTAATGTCAAGTAAATCATACTATTCAATGTTCTAATGGTAAGCATTCAAAATATTTAAAACTGCCCCCTAATAATATTATCAATTATTATTTTAAAACCATCGTAGTCTTGTAAAGAGAAGATTTAAGTCTTAATAAAAGAGAGTAATATTCTGAAGATGTTTAGCTGAGTATTATTAAAAGTTCCATAGATCATATAATATTTTTCAGGTTAATTTGGACAATATAAGGTTACAAAATATAGTAAGATACTATAGAAAGTATGTATATAAATATTTCTTCATATTTGATCAATGCTTTGTTGTAAAAAATATAATTTGTTGTAAGTGCATACCTCTTATATTTCTAATACACTTAATAACTTAGTTTAAAAAATTGACAAACTATAAAAATAATAAATGCATAGGTATATTTTTTATAAAAATTTTCTTATTTTATGTAAGAAATTTATGCTTAAATCGACACCGTTTTTGATAAGATAGTGAAAGTTGTTTTTTGATAATAAAAAAACAAGTCTTGCAACATTTAATAAAAAAACAAGTCTTGCAACATTTAATATGAAGTGTATATGTACTGAAATAATTTAATATGTAATTAAATGCATCACAATTATAAATGTGTATGATCATCATATTAATAAAATTATTAAAGCAAGTGAATAATTTTCAAAATTGAGCTCGGTTATAAATAAGTCCTCGGTAGTATAGTGGTCAGTATCCCCGCCTGTCACGCGGGAGACCGGGGTTCGATTCCCCGCCGGGGAGGATTTTTTTAAATATGAATGAGTGTAATTTTTGTAATAGGAATAAAATAATAGTCTTAGAATGCAAGCGACTCCGTGGCGCAACGGTAGCGCGTCTGACTCCAGATCAGAAGGTTGCGTGTTCAAATCACGTCGGGGTCAAATTATTTAATTTTTTTTTATATATTTTATTATTTAAATGATAAAAGAGTGGAGGGTAGTTTAAAAGAATGCGGGCAGCTGGTGGATCGGCTCTGGCCTCCCACGGACCTTCCATAGCTTTCTAGGAATCTGAATACTATTTATTATACAACTACTGTAGTATTCCCAAAAACAGTTTGGACTTTGAATATTCTTGCATTATTCATCATCGAAACTTTACACCAGACACAATTGATTAGGGCTACAGCAAAGTATTTCAACCATTTAATATTCGAGGTATCCGTTGTTACAATATTGCAATTTAAAATACATCCTCGTCTCTTTGACTTACACATCGACTGCCCCAGCGTATAATATCGTAAGTGCAAAAAAATCTGTTTGCTCTTAAGTCTCTATGAACTTATCCATTGAGCTATTGAGCCCTCGATAGTCGAGAGTTGAAAGATTGATTGATTAAATCAATTTGATAAAATATTTAATGTTTCATAATAAAATCACCGAGCCCATTATGTCATCATTTTTGATGAGTTATGTGAAAGAAAATCCCATACACTCAACCGCCTTTATTTTTTTATATATTATCACCGTTTTATGCAATTTACTAAACTAACTAAACCCTTAAATTAATGTAAAATAAAAATTCTTCAGTTTATGTATCACCTGCTCCAGCGTATAATATCGTAAGTGCAAAAAAATTCTGTGTGCTCTTAAGTCTTTATGGAACTTAGTCACATATTGTATGTATGAAACGTCAAAATATGTTGATTTTCAAACATTATTTAACCTATTAAGTGGGACTTTTTCGAAATAGTAAAATAGTCCTATTTGACCGGCAACTAATGTAGATTCATCCATTATCTATTACAAATTTCATGTCTCTGTCAATAGAAGGTATTCAATCGTAAACTGTTATATGTTATAAATAATAATTAAACTTAGTGACACGTGACAGGCAGTGTTACCAGATTGAATATGTGGCTCAGTTCCATAAAGACTTAAGAGCACATAGTTTTTTTTTGCATTTACGATATTATACGCTGGAGTCGTCGACATGATTTTATTGATTATCTTAATTTGATGAGATTGCTCGTTATCTACTCGGTCAACCTTCGGCTCCCCAAAAAATAACCACCCCACGATGTAAATTTTAATTTCACAACTTTTTTTTTGCGTCCATTGTCTGAGACGGCGCATTTAATTAAGTTTATGAGAGGAAGCACAAAATATGAGAGGGGCGGGCTGATAATGGTGGTTGTTCTTTTTTTTTATATTCACATTCTAAGTAGATGCTCGTCTTCTTATTCACTTCACCGTCTTCTACTATTATATTTATTCCGCTGAATACTGAACAAACGATCTCGTTACGATCGACTTTGGAGTCTTTAAGTGGCCGATAAATACAATGTGCCTTGCATCAAGTTTTAGAGTGCCTTCAACGAGGAATGTTTTATTTATTTCTTTTTAAAATTATATTTTAACATTGTAGTAGCAATCGCTATACAGAGGCATTAATAATGTAAAATATTTAATGTATGCCGATGTGTGATTGAGTTATTATAATGAATTGACATGATTATGGAATGCCTGAAGCATAACAACGCCCAGTAAATTCCAATGTGACACGCACGTATAATCACATGCGAAAACAACTATATTTCACAATAATTTTTTTTTTTTTTTTTTTTGATTTATATTTTTGAGTACCCTGTCTAAAGACATCTTACTCGTCGTCTGTTGTCACATTGTCTTGAGGGTTGGTTGTCCAGTGACGACTCAATCCCGGCGTTGTGTTTAGGTTATAAGTGTTCGAGTGTTCATACTTGTTTTATCAAGTAAACACCATTGTCAGTCCTTGAATCTTGCTGGCAAGTCAAGTTGTCTGTATTTTTGTAGACGTCTTGCGTAGTCTACGGTCAATAGATCCCTCGCTAGTACGTTCGGGTGACTTTTTAATCTACTTTGGTACGTTTCGCTGAATTTCTTCAATTCTTCGCGTACTGTCATTGTTTTAGAGTCCTGTAATAGGACCCAGTTGGGTACATACCATGGAGCATTTAAAATTGCTCTCAGGGTCTTGTTTTGTAACCTGTCGATACTGCTGATATGAGTATCCTTAGCTGTCCCCCACAGTTGACATCCATATGTCCAAATGGGTTTGATTATTGCTTTATACAGCAATAGCTTGTTTGTAAGTGTGAGTTGGGAATGTCTGCCAATCAACCAGTACATTTGTCTTTTTTTATGTTCCATTTGAAGTCTCTTTGTCTTAATGTGTTTTTGCCATGTTAGGCTTCTGTCAAGGTGTATACCGAGGTATTTAGCCGAGTCTTCTTGTGGAATATTTTTCCCACCAATTTTCACTGGTGGACATGTCTGTTTTTTGTTTGTGAATGTCACGTGTGTCGATTTGGTTTGATTTACTTTAATTCTCCATACTTCAAGCCATTTCTGTATTGCGTCAAGGTGTTTCTGGAGGAATTGTGAGGCAGCTGTTGGATCTTTGTCCGAAGCGAGTATGACGGTATCGTCAGCGTATGTAGCCAGTGTTGTGTTGTCGGTTTTTGGGAGATCGTTTGTATATATTAGATACAGTACAGGACCTAGTACACTCCCTTGCGGTACTCCAGATCTTATGGTATTAAGATTTGAAGTTTCGTTGTCATATTTAACAAAAAACTGTCTATCGGTCAAGTACGATTTGATAATATCATACATGTTTTTGGGCAGTTTTCCTTTGATTTTATAAAGCAGGCCTGGGTGCCAGACTTTGTCAAAAGCTTGACTGATATCTAAGAATGCTGCTGAACAGTAGTTTTTTTCTTGTATGGAGCGATCTATGATCGTCACAACTCGATGAACTTGTTCAATTGTCGAGTGCGCTTCTCTGAAACCGAATTGATGATCAGGGATCATGTGTTCTTGAAAAAGTATTGGTTTCATGTTGCGCAGTAGAATTTTTTCAAATATTTTGGAAAATATTGGCAGGAGGCTTATCGGTCGATATGAAGTGACTTCTTCGGGTGGTTTACCTGGTTTAGGTAGCATAATAATTTCTGCTATTTTCCACTGTCTAGGGAAGCTACCCATTCTAAGTATCGCGTTAAATATTATGGTTAGAAATCTTAATCCGATATCTGGCAATTCTTTGATTATCTTCCCGGTAATCATGTCATGTCCTGGCGCTTTTTTTGCGCGTACTTCATATTTTATAACATGCTTGACGCATTGAAGTCCAATTTTGACATAATAGTTTTCTTTATGTTCCGTACTATCTAATAAATTATGAATGTGACTTTCTTCTTCAGGGGAACACATCCTTTCCGCTGGTGTAAATACTTCCTTGAGATGTTTCGCAAACTCGTTTGATTTCTCTCTGGTAGTTTTTGCCCATTTATCGTCAGCCGTTTTGATGGGCGGTATGGATATTTGGGGCCGTTTTAGTTTTTTTGTAGCTTTCCATAGAGAATAATCTGTAGCGTCGGTTGCTGTAAGACCTTCCAGATAGGATTGAATCCCTTTATTTTTCCATTCACATAGGATATTTTTAATATCTCTTATTGCTTCGTTCAGTTTTCTCTTGAGTTCCTTGCTTCGAGTATTTTGCCATTCTTTACGAATGCGTCTTTTTTCATGTATTTTTTCCTGAATCCAGTGGGGAAAATCATCTGTTGAGTGTGGTTTTTTTGACATATTGGGCGTGGCTTTTTTCACTGCGGAATGAATTTGATTTTGAAAGTGAATAACTGCGGTGTTAAGTTGGTCTTCTGTTTTCAATGGTATATCACATTTCAAATTTTCATTTAAGATATGTCTAAAATATTCCCAATCTGTGTGACGGTTACCGAGTGTAAATTTACTGGGTTTGATAATTGGTTGTGGCAAGCTGTATTTAATAATAACAGGTGAGTGATCTGATGACAGATCGAGGCAAGATTCTGCGCTCAGTCTTTCGATTGGAATTCCTTTCACTACGCAGAAGTCTATGAGGTCCGGTGTTTTTCTTCTATCTGTAGGCCAATATGTTGGTTCACCAGTCGATAGATGAGTCAACTTGTTGTTTGCCATACTTTTATACAGTTCTCTCCCCCTGGGTGTGGCCAGTCTAGACCCCCATTGTTGGTGTTTGGCATTGAAGTCCCCACCTGCGATGAATTTATCCGCTTCAAGTGTTCTGAAGTAATCGTCAAAATGTTCTCGTTTAATCGAGTGTTTGGGTGGGCAGTAAATAGCCGATATATATACATAATTATTTGTATCTCCGACAGCAATTGTGGTTGCTTGGAGAAAGTCTCGATCATATTTTTCAGTGAGATGATGTTTCACAGTGTTTTTAATTATCACCGCTGTTCCGCCATGCGCAGTTCCATCGGGGTGATTCGTCGTATATATAGTATACATGGGAATTTTTATGTAGCTTTTTTCGGTAAAGTGTGTTTCCGATATAAGCATTATGTCAATGTTTTTTTCTTTTAAAAATAATTTTATTTCTTGGCTATGTTGTCCAAGACCGTTGGCGTTCCAAAGACATATTTTTAATAATGGAATCATTTTTTATTTAGGACAAGAGCTGCCATGATCTGTGTCATGTTGTCCATGGTTTTCATGACAAGTTCAATGAGTTTGTCCATTTTAATTATTAAATTATTTATAATATTGTCTTGTGGTTTTTCGGGAGTTGGCTCGATATTTTTGGTGGCTTGAGCATACGACTTTGGCATGTCATTGGTTTTGAAAGTTGTAGTGTTAGTCAAGTTGTTTGTCTGTTTTGAAATTATTTTCTTTCTTAATACGGGGAATTGGCTTGTTTGTACCTTTTTGCGTGTTTCGCAACCTTTATAATTTGCCGGGTGATTCCCGTTGCAGTTGACACACTTCACATTGTTGTCTCTTGTTGTTCTGTTGCAATCAGTTGTTGCGTGCTCACCTGCGCACTTTACGCAACGCGGAGTCCTGTTGCAATATTTCGCGGTGTGTCCGTATCTTTGACACTTTTTACATTGTATGACCTCTTTTTGAGGTCTTGGTGGCTCGATTACGACTTTACACCTAAGTATGGTGTCAATTTTGAAAATTTCTTTGTTATTCTCTTTTTGTCTCAATTCACAAAGAAACATAGGCAGTGGGGTTTTGTTTGTTTTTTGCAACATGTTTGTTATTCTGATAACATCATGGCCGTGACTTGCGAGCTCTTCGCTTATTTCGGCGATATCTGCCGTGTGGTGAAGGTTTTTTATTATAGCCTTATATGATCGGCTTTCTTTCGTCTGATACGAATGAAACTCGGTATCTCTATTTTTTAAACCTGTGATTACAGGTATATATTTTTCAGACTTAGTGATCTGTATTTTTACTTGGGTTTTACCCAGCTGTTTAATGTAGTATGCTCCTTGAGCTACTTGCTCTAAGAAGTCTGTCAGTGGTTTTATATTCTCTACTGCGTGCACAAATATAGGTGGTGGCTTTGGCGTATTTTTGCCAATCGCCTGCTCCTCTTGTTTGTCTTCTAATTGTTGAAAGCGATTTGCTGTTGGCACAGCAAGCCAGTTCTTATTTGGGCATGCCTGTTTGGCTTTACTGGCATTCTCCGGACTGGATATTCTCTTTGTTTTTGTCGGGGCTTTGATCCAAGAATCTAGCGTATTTGTAGTCGATGCGGCAACAGGACATTGATGATCCAGTTCCATTGTCTTGTATATAGTGTGGAGAAATTACAGTGTAATATAAGTGAACAGTATGATACCGGACAGGAGAAATCGGAGCAAGACCGGTTTGGTGGTTGTGTCACTTGTGCACTCGTCACTTTCGAACTTGCGACACCATGCGGGAGCACTTTACTATACGTCTTTACTCAACGGTGGTATACACGCAACTGCACAATAATTTAATAATAATTTACCAAAAAACAGTAATAATGTTAGAATTTATTAATAGGTGTATGTATAGTATAATTTGTAAGTGTACAAAATAAGATATTTTAATCTTTTGTTAAATCTACCATTAGAGGTAAACGAATACACGTATTCATAAACGACTAATTGAAACCACAACATCTCCAAAAGAGACGTAAATATATATATATATATATATATATATAATATATATATATATATATATATATATATATATATATATATATATATGCTGTTATTACATTTTTTACTTTTATTAAAATTTTGATTTATCAAATGTAAATAACATTTTCACACTATTTTTTATTTAATTTATTGAAAACATACAGCTTCCAGAAAGTATAGGATAGCCTGTCTAGGATAGCCTTGAAATTGCAGTTAACAATTTAAAAAAAAATTATATATATATGAGATAGTTAACATAGAAAAGAAATAAGAACACATGGTATGAAAGAAAAAATGATACATGATAATGAGGATTTACAATTAGTTTTATATAAAAGAAACTATTTTGTGAATTTAGTAATGAATTATTAAGATATGCAATCAGTATAACAATATTATGTTATACTGATTGCATATCTTCGTTCACGGATAATGTACACAAGGCAGCTTATGGAATAAATTTTAATAATTAGTGTATATTTAATATTGTTTTTAAGAATATAATTGTTCCCGATTGAATTATAATATGTAATATGAATGGAAGATCGTAATATAGTGAGTAAAGCGTGATGGGGGAATGTTTCACGTGTCAATGGCATATTTGGACACATCGCTTGTTCATCTCACACATTCTGATCGTGCTTCTACATCACAACTCTATTGATATGGAAATTATTTTTAAATAAATATATACTCAAAATAATACACCGCTATATAAATTTATTAAAAAATAATTTTCATGGCCAGCTTTCTAGTATTTTTTCGATTCCGGAGGTTGATTTAAAATTGCAGTGTTCCTGATGTAAAATTAGTTTAATATTGATTATAAATAAAACCTAATCTGTGTTGTTTTAATTTATGGCGGTTTTTCGAGATAATGTAAATTATATTAAGTTAATAATATTATGATACAGGTAATATAGTATGAAATTTTACATGGCGTCAAATGCATTAGCGGGTTGTACGGAAGACGGTAAAAGCAAAGCCTGCTTCCGACTTCATTAATAATTACAATCTCATCCCCTCATCATCCTCTAACAATTATGTAAAAAAAACCTCCATACGCTTTTAGATAAATACTCTCCCGTTCATCAAAAATGGACATTCAATATTATAATATGTATGAATGTATCGGACCAGGTGATCGTATATCTTCATTATCAGGGGTTGAAAGTTATCTGGTTAAATGAAAGTTTACACCGTCTTAGAGGCCTGTTCCCTTTTTGTTGTTGTCTTGGTCTTAATGTTAATGAATACACCCTCGAGGGCTATTTCCACCCCACTTCTTATCTATAACGGGGATGAATATTCAGATCCTCGCCTGTATTAATTACCCGCTTCTGCCGTTAAAAACAATTTATCAGCTCCACCGCCGCATTTTATATGCAGCAAAACAATTTATGAATTATATGCTCGCCAAGATTACTTTGAATATTCAACGTGTATGTATAATCATATGTATGGGATATTTGAAAGCGTGTTTTCCCCTTTTTACACATGCTAACAATCGCGATTCTGATTTGATGCATTCTTGAATACGAGTCACTTTGATGGACGTCAATGCCTTTCACAAAAAATAAACATGCATAACGGGAATGTCGGATCCTCCACAACATGTATTATGTATGAGGATAGGGAAAAGCTCGATCCCGAGGAGACAAGTAAGAGTTTCACCCTCACATGAAATATTAAATGGATATATCATTTGTCAAGCAATCCTTTGACCCGTACAAGGAACTATTCTCCACCCTCACTCGACTATCTTCACACGCAGGATATTATGATTTATATAGGACGGGGTGACCCAACAGGCGAACCACTCTTTCAGGACATCGTCTTATATATCTTTCACGCACAACTACAACATTCGATACATATTTTATAAGCGTTGTGTACCAAGGTTTGATAGCATACCCAAATGGGTAATATATTTCATTTTGAATTGACTGCATACTTCAATGTCAATTAAATTATTTCATGGTTAAACCAAAAGAGCACATTTTCACGAGTAAATCAAATAAGGCAAGGTAGAACTATGTGATGATGGACAGATTCAATAGAGTCAACATATATTTTATTATTTATTAAATCTTTCTTACAGCTTTTATAGCATTTTATTGAAAATTTGGCAATATATAACATAATATATGTACCTTGGTATAATAATATGACATATATTGCTTAATTATATACTAAGACAACAATAATAATCCTAGTTTTATATAAAAATGTATATAATTAATGTTTATAAAATATATATACTTTAATAAAGTAAGGTGTTTTTAGGTGTTGTTTGAAAAATGACAAAATGTATTTAATCTAATGACTAAAAAATTGTCATTCAAAGTAAAACTTTCTTATTTCATTATTTAATAGATGAATCGTTAAACTATATATAAAAGAATCATTAATAATTGAAGACATAATGCAGCTAATATAAAATTTTGGAATGTAGTTTTTTTATTTGTTTCTTAATAGAACAATAAATTCAGGGAATTTTTAATTATTACTTATACATAATTGAAAAAAGAGCTATAAGTCAAAATTTATTTGAATGTATTATAAAATAATTATTATCGGGTCCCATAAGTAAACTTCAACTACACCTACGATATATTTACCACCACACAGCGACTTATATTATTTTATTTTAATATATATTTTTTTAACTTAAGTATATGTATATACACAGAGTCCAGGGTGCAACCAAGAGGATGAATTTCCAAGAATAATTTACGAGGGTCAAGCGTAGACAATAAGACGAATTGCTGTTTTGGTGCTGAGAAAATAAGCACTGGCTCCCCTCTAATATGATGGATGACCCTAATATAGATATTAAATCATGATAAATAGAGCCTATCTCACACACTATCTATAATCGTGAAAAAGTCTCTTTTTTATTATTACATCTCCATTTGGAAATCATTGAGAAACAAGTCTACATTTTCCTAACAATTTATTAGTAAGCACTCTACTTATTTAAAAGATGAAGTACGTTAGCTTATTACTATCTGAAGGGGAAGATACACTTAATAGCTTATTGTTCCAAAGGAGTAATAATTCATCTCAGCTAATATATTATTTTAGGGTAAACCTTTATTATATTTATTATTATTATATATTTGATGTAGTGGAATTCGTAAATTGCCAAATACTTTAGTTATGGGTTCAAATTAAAAAATATCAATTCTATCGACATTTGAGAATAATATTATTAAATCTCAATCTAAAGTATCGACGTGGGTTTAATCTCTAATTATGAAGTCTGGCAAAGCCTCTGTATCGGATATATGTTGTTACTCTCAATAACTGTATTTATCTCCAATACAGTTTATTTATTTATAAATAATCATAGGAGTTTTTTTTGCAGACAAGACGAAAAAATTAATAAAAAATGGGTAAAACAAAAATGAAAAGTGTATAAAAATAGTATGATATAAAATGGTATATATCGAATGGCAATGAGGCGTAGTAAGTAATTATTTATATGTATATAAATTCATAAAAAAAAACAAAACCTTACAAAATTACAAGTACCTACTATGAAATATTCTCGGGATTTATATTGAACAAATAGTATGCCTTATTTTTTTGGTAAATGCTGTCTAGAATTCATGAAAAAATCTGTATATAAACTAGTCTTTTAACAAGTTGTTCGGTGTATTGTATCAATGAAAAGATGATGAAAGGATATTATAATTACTTTTAATAAGGTTTAATCGAACATTGCTTTGTAATTGGATAATAGGAGGTAACGAATATAGCTGGAGTGGTCAAAATGAGCAAGGAGCACAGAGGTCTAAGTGAGATCTTCTTTGAGAGGCTGAAGGGTAGTTGTAGGTAGTATAGTTAGGGGGTGGCACGAGGGGGCGTAGGACGAGAGTGGTTGTGGGGCGCCACGACGCCGACGAACGTCACCACAGACTGCGGCAGGCTGCCGTTTAAGGTTACCCCAAACCAGATCATAACCACCCAACACCACCATACACAATATATACTAATAATAACTAAAGCCTTAGACACCTTCAATCCTTAAATTCATTGAGATTTCAAATACAGCAGTTCCTCATATTTAAAAAAAAATTAATTTCGTGCCTGGAAGTTACCTGAAAAATAAGGCAACTAAGAGCATCAAGGATCAAGAGAGATTTACACTAGAAAAAATATGAATATTATTTACCTACTAGGGTAATTTTAATTGAAATTTTCAATTTGTTAATGTATTTTTTGTTCTGTTTGTTTTTTTAATAGGACGCTTATATTTAATTTTTGTTTTAAAGTAGTTTCTTTTTTCAATTAGAAGAAGTTTGTATACAGTTTTCACATGATGAAAACATGACACAATATTTAAAAAGCTAGTCTCCCAAGAAATACTTTTTGAGAACTTTCATTTATTATGCATTATTAGATTAGCTAAAATTATTTTGAAATTAAATAAGTATTTTTATCATTAAAATTACAATCGTGTTGGTCGAGGTTTACTCTGATGTCCTGGGTTGTTAGCAATTATTAAGTCGGGCAGATCTGCTCTTTTGGTGACCTGTGTAATATTTAAAATCAGATAATGAATTAACACTTTGTTGTGTTTAAAATATCTAAATTTGTAAAATAAATCTTCCCAAAAATCCCCCCGAGATGAATATGAATAAAAAAATGTATAAATAAGATAAATAAATAAATGAAAACGGGACAACCCCAACTTTTTGGTTAATTATTTTCAATATCCGATTGACTTTACTTACTGAAGAATATCAGATATTAAAAAGAATGCATGAGTATGAGGATTACGCTAATTTGGCATTTTGGAACAATCAACAAGTTTTTTGGTAATATTTAAATATAAATAATAAATTAACAGGCAACAATGGATTTAAGGACACTTTCAATCGTAGAAATATCAACATATTTATAACCGATTAATTTCTTATTATAATTTCTTGCTTTGGACAGAGGTAATAATTAATTTACAATTAATTTGAAGTTACTTCCTTTTTGGTGTTAGTATCGGTATATAGATAGAAGAAGCTGTAGCAAGAGTAGAAGTAGCAAAAGGGTGAAGGGGAATGTGGGGCAGAACAGGGCCGACCCAGGACAATAAATCAAGACTGGGGATTTAATTAAATCTTGCATTGAAGGCGACCCACCGTTTTGTTCGTTCGACTCCAGGGGACAACGAATAACCCTGTAATAACAATGTTTAAATTATTTTTAAAAAATCATAACTTTAATATAAAAAATAATTTTTAAAAATTAACCTTGTGATACTAGAAATTTATTTCATCTTTTTTCTAAAATGTTTCTTTTAATTTTATTGGCTATTCTAAGGTTAATGCAGGAGTTTTCAACTGATTAAACAGTATATGACTATAAGTTCACGTGATACGGCATCTTTTCTCTATAAATATTGTTAAATAATTATAATAATAATATATACATTTTATATTACAATTTCTTAATATTATTTGAATTGTACATTTTTCATATAATGCAAAACATCTTATGAATTAGACTTAGGTGTATAGAATATATAAATCATTTTACCTATAACTAACACGAGATTAAAATTTTTATGTGATATTAGAGATACTTAAATAATAAAAAGTATAGATAAAAATCATAAACCCATTTACAATTATAATTATATGTTTCATGCGTATTGGTTTCATATATTGAAAACATGGCCGTCAGTACTACATGCGCATATTATACATATAACTCACACATAAGCGAGCTGTGGCCACCTGCAAATAATGTATTCTCTTAAATCCAACACCTGAGAGCAATAAAGTTTTTCTTACAAACACACCCGAAATTATCTTGTAAATTGTTTATATAGTGACTTGTTGACTTGACGCACTTTACCATATTAAGTGAAAGACGGATTAATGTTATTACAAACATCGACAGGTGACAGATAAATAATACGAGCGGTAAAAGCAGCGCTCCAAGCGGCTTTCATACGAAACTTTTGATTATATTTACGCCTTTTACGGCAATAACTTAAAAAAGCAATATAATAATAATATCAAAAGAAGAGCAACAACATAATAATAAAAAAAATGATAAAATTAGTTAACATAGTTACATATACATGTAACTGAGTTACATATACATATAAATATAGTCTTTGATGACAAATTCATATTTGTCTCCTATGTTATTAACGTCTTTTAAAGTAGTATTGGCACTTATTGGTCTCGGCTTATAGAAAAATAGTGTCAATGAAAAACATATTCAAAATCGACTTTGAGATTGTATATATTTAACGATCTTGTTTGTTCTTTTTATCCTGGTTTCCTCGTGTAGGTACTTTTGAACATATTCAGACTGAAAACATGTTACATGTAAACCAAGCTGTGTATTTTTCCCTCCGGTGGCGGAATCGTAAAGACGGTTGAATTTTCCAATCAGCGGAATGGCCGAGGGTTGCAAGGGGGTGATGGTGATATCCCTTACTTTATTACCACCCACGATTGAACATCGGCAAGTTATCTCAAATGGGTGGCCTAATCTGGCTAAACTCTCTTTCTGAATACATTACGAAGCTGCTCTTCTTGGGGGTTTCTTACCTTCATTTACTTACAACCATCAAACAAAGAACCAACAAGGCTGAAAACCCCACGAGGATTTTCCTTACCCACCCTCAAAATCCTACCTGTTTGACTATTCTAAATCGTTAATGATAATATTTTAATAATCATACATTGTTTAATGCTGTATTTAGTTTGCTTAGATTTAACTTTGAGGATTGCAAACCATGAATGTGTGTTTTAAAGTTCCATAAAGCAATGAATATCGAAGTATTTGGCCACAATGTCGGTGTGGAGATTGCCACAGCTAGTAATATATTTCTCAAATAAAACAGAGACTTTGAGCCTCAAAAAGGCTACGTCAAATATTTATACAACGCATGCCTTTGGCGAAGGTTCTATACAACACATACATTTACAAAATCCTGCAGTCAAAGAGAAAGAGATCCCGAGGCTGAATTCCCCATCTTTTTGTTTATGAGTAAACCAACAATTCTTTTATCAAAAAAATATTACCAAGTCAATTTAATTTGATGAATATCTCCTGTCTTAATTAGTGTTAGTGGTGATCGATTTTAAGATTAAGGAGACTTAATTATTGTGTTTGCATTTGCAATTATTGCAGACAAACCTAAGATAAATGTACAGCACATATGTAATTTAATATTTAATAAATAATGAGTAATAATATATGTTAATAATAGTAGGTGTCAAATAAATTACCGATTTGATGTTTTTAAAATATCAATGTTGAGATGGAATTAATTTATAGATAGTTAATTCTAAAAATACAGAAATGTGACAAAAGTTAGATATGGGTGTTCAATTTTTTATTATATTACATTTTTAACTCAAATAGTATATTATTTTATCGAAATCATGGTTACCGTATGTATTTTGCTTTGAATAGAGTGAAACCTGGAGAAATATGTAAACATGTCGAACGTAACTCAGATTTCAATCTAGTAAGGAGAGAAGCTCTACTTTGGGGTCTTTCCTACTTACATATTCCTACTTGCTAAATTATGAATAGCACTTTGAAATTATGATAAAGATTTCAGCATATTTTAAACATGATATTCTTGACCGTTAAATTATGATATTAATGAGTCCATAAAAGGTGTTTGGTGAAGTAATCTTCTGTATGAGATACAAAGCCGGGGGGCTTCTTGTTGCTTTACTGACGTCTCACACTCATATAGAATAATCTCCACCCTTATGATTTAAAATGCGTGCGTTCATTGCAAAGTGGAAATATTTACGCGAGTCTAAAGACACACTTCACGCAATATTACGCCATAAATATGAGGGTGTTGGGGTGAAGGAGGTTTGCTTCAAGAAACGAGGGTGCTTCCCGCTAACGAACGTGCCGCTCGAAGAGCACCATTAATTAGTGTTATTACCCCCCATTTCACCACCCACAATACCGCCTCATCTAAAGACTATGGGGTGTGGCTGTGAATTTACCCCTTTGCCGCCAAATTCCACGTGGTGACCTTTGAAAGGGGGACAGACGTTGTTATGACAAAGTGTCTACGCACCCACGACTCCATGACGGCATCTTAGAAATATCATACTATTTATTATAATGACAAGACTATTTCAACCATTGTATTGGTGTTAAGTCTAATGAACACTTAAATAATATTATAATTAAGTTTTAAACCCTGCAAATTAAGAAACTTCCTATTAAGTGTTGTAAGACGTTCAAACAGACCAATAATATTAATAATGAAATTATAGTACATGTTTAGTTTGTCATCAATAAAACGTGCATATAATATTATTTTAATGACTTTTTAATGTGGCTGGGACCTCAATACTCTTCCGCATGATTTTATTTAATTTATATATGACCCTCATTTAGAATACTTTTCAAGTAAAGTATAAAAAAATATATTAAAAAAAACAAATGCACTCATATGAAAAAAGAAAACGTATTATTATCATATCTACTTTATTTCTTCTAGGAAAATTACGTTTTATATAACGTCATGCGTCCAACGATCTAGAACGGATTAAATACGCATATTGAGTTTCCACTATTTTTAGAATGACATACATATAAGTTTTTATTTAAAAAGAAGTCTTAATAATAAGTTTTAAAAATCTAGACGATTCCTTGCCCATAGACTCCCTGTTTCGCGTATACCTACCATATTTTTGTTTTTTTTTCAATGTTTTTTGAGTAAATGTCAAACTTTAGGCATGCCTATTATAGTTGAACTAACTCATCAACAACCTCAGTTTGTGATATTATACACTACTAGACTAATTAGGTTTATTACATAAAAAAAATTTTTTATTAAGTTAGATTAAATATACAAAATATTCTTCAACGAGTCTTTTCAATTTGTTCTTAAATATATGTTTAAGTTATAAAATTGTCTTGAGTATGCTTGTTTGTAGATAACACGCAATCAATTGAAAATATACAATTATTATTAGGTCGCTATTCCGTATAATCCATAAACAACAATTAGAGGATATTATTGATTTTTTATTATGATATTTCTTACATTCATCTATAAATTCTTTTCTTCTAATAGCTATTGCAAATATCAGTATAAATATTTGATGTAGTATTATAACTTCCTTTATGAAACTAGGAGGCAATGCCGTAAAAAATATGTCACAATTTATAATATAAGGGTAAATATGTGTTTGATATAAGGGAAATATTGTACGTGCAATATTCATAGAGGGGGTTGGTACATTTTAACACCTTCCCTTATATTTCATATAAAATATATTTCCTTCAGACGAAAAAACTTATAACCCCATTTTCCACACGCCACGTTAGCCGCACTTTGTAATATTTTTATTCAAAATAATTATTATTTCGTACGAGATATGTTTTTTACACAATATTAAATTAAAATTATGACCAAAAGTGAATATTTTGTGGGGTAAAATGAAAGCTGTGCTCTGGTAATAAATAATATTTGTCTTATCGCAAAGTCGATTTCTCTCTTTTCCCTCTCTTTATTGCCTCGCCTTTATCGAGTGCTTTTTGCATATTTTAACAACGATGTTCTTTGTTCTGGAATCGAATATAACTTGTTAAAATATCGTATTTATGAACACATGAACTAGTTCATTATCACATCAGATATAAAATTTATTTAAATTATTTTTAGTAGACTTATATTTATTTTAGCAGTGATTGCACTTTTTAAGATTCACTGGAAGATCTGTTCACTAATCACTTTATGATTTAAAGTAAAAAGTAAGTATATATTTCGCATTTTAGGAGTATGCATATTTTTTCTTATACAGGGTGAACTTAACTGAGAATATTTTAGGGGGTGGTAGTGTATCGCAAGAATAATTGAAAAAAAAGTATATTCTAGTCAAACCTACCTTGCCTATTAATATATTGTATTTGTCGATGGTATTCAACTTGGAACCAATACAATAATTGTGTTTTTTTTCCTTTTTTCCACAACTAGTCTTATATTCAATTACGAACTGGGGTGAAGTGAATCAATATAAATTTTACAGCCGGTCGTTTGCATCTTGTCAGGCAATTTTCACCAATATTGTTCGATGGTTCACGGATCAGAAGTTATAGAGAGACTATAAAACACAAGATGGGCAGCAGATGTTATAACCAATATGTCGGAGGAGGGTAGCCATAATAAAAAAAATAATAACGAGTGGCAGATTTTAATTAAGGGTAGGCGGCGGTTGCCATGGGGTACATTCTAGAGACGCCATACTCACTTCGGTATAAATAAAGCTACCCTGCTAGGAAATAGGGGTGGGTGGTTTTGAGGGTGGTACGACAATACCACCCGAACACTCACACCACCCATTTTAGACTCCTTCGACTTATCCATATTGTGTGTATGAATATATTGAAAGTTATTAAATATATATGACCCATATTTATAAACCTTTGCTCACACCGACTGTGGATTTTAATCCAAATTTGTTATAAGTAGAAAGATTATTCACATATTAAATAAGCTCATTATTCATTTATTACCACAACAACATAGCAAAAAGGGAACTTTCATCAATACACGAAAATAGCATATAATTTTGAACACATGTCATAAAATATAAAATAAAATGATTATCTAAAATGGGAATACGCAAAACCATTGCTTGATAAATATCAAGATGGCGTACCAAGCAGATGAGTAGGACAGAGGCAACACTAATTGAGGCGCAAAACTGGTGTAATTCCAGACTACTTATTATGAGATAATGATGAGTTAAAACTGTTTTTTAGCCTTGTTTCTTCCGTGAACATTATTCTGACTGTTTTTAATTAACTTTGTAAAAAGAAACTCTAAAGTATATATTATTTGTGTACTTCGTTTAATATCGCAAAGAACATATTTTACACCAGAAACGAAAACAACGTAAATTGTGGGTTTTTCCACTTTTGCTCTGATAGCCTCACTTGTCGTCAACTCATTTGGTTGGTCCACCATATTTAAATATAAGCATCCAGTTATCTGGAATTAATATCAGCGGTATCAGAACACGAGAAAAGGTTGATATTTAGATTATTTCACAATAGTTGATTGAACAAATATGCGTATAATATGTATATAGAAACTAAGGTAATGAACATCAATTGAATTGAGATTGAGATTTTATTTACTGAAAATATTATGTAATCAATTTTAAAATCAAAAATATTATCGAGATATTGTACATTCGTTAGTTGCATGAGTAATTGTAAATAAAATATTGATAAATAATAGGAATTTCGTATTTTTGGCAAACTATATAAATGTATTGTGGTTTGTAAAGTACAGAATTGGGGTGAAATACGGAAAAGGAATCCACGAATCCGCGTGCATTATTTTTATATACGAAAGGGTGAGTATTGCAAGCCATTGGGGCTGTGTGATATTGTCTTGGCTTGCGGTTGGTTTGTGGTTAAAATGGGCGTGGTCTGTGGTCGCAGCGTCGCGACGCTATTGGTTGTGGTTTACCGCGACGCACTTTGTGGTTTCTGAGACGCTTGCCGCATTTTTACCCCATTGGACGATCGGCAACCCCAACCACACTTCCTATTGGTCATCGACACATTTGCGGTTAACCACACGTTTATTCTTGCGGTTAGATAATCATCATTCATTGGTTGGGGTTGCGATCGACTTGTCACACCATTGGTCTAATGTTTCTTTTTTGAACTACTGTCTCATTGGCTTCGTGGTTTGTGAGACTATTTACAATCACCCCAAATATTATAATTTTTTTTATAAATTACAATAAAAAATAGTGAGACTAGCGCGCTCTGTGCAATGTGCTCTGAACTTTGTGCATTCGTTTTTCAAGAAAAGGAAAAGGTCAAGAAAGTCTTGGGGGCGACGCTGTCTTCAAGATATTTTCACACTCACAATACTCTCCATACAGACGAACTAACACATGCGCAATCTCAAACACCCCAACCACCCCCTTTCATCCCCGCTCAGAAGCACACAGTCGAGTTGCCGCATAATGTCCGGGGCGCTTGTGACGTTTCAGTGCTCATCGGTGTTGTATCGTTAAAGGGGGAGCATTTGCCACGGAAGTATAAGCTTCACCCCTTGTACATAAGCCCTCGTTTCGCTTGCGAGGGGTTTGAAGGGAATTCGAACAAAAGCAGCTAAAAATCTTATTTCTACTTGACGCTTTTAAGACGTTGGCGCTGAAGTCAACTTTCTTAAGACAAAACACAAACGACTTAAAGCAAGAGATGGTGCTGTGATCTTTGTAGACTGAAAATATTTTTTAATTTTTACATGATAACCAATAAATAATATACATATAACATTTTTCCTGATTATATATTATTTTCATCGAAAATTATTGTCAAAATATTAAAATGCTCAATTAAAAGTTACTCCTACTACTTGAGAGTTAAAATTAACCCTGTACCGTGCATTTATTAGAAGCTTATGAATAAATAATTTAATTTATATTATCAGTAAAAATGTATATATTATCTTCGCTAAAGCTTGAGATTCCTAGGCGTGCGTCGCCGTAAATGTACACCTTAAAGACGGTAATAGAGTTGTTTTGCTGTACTTTTGAACGGTTTTTTATAAATTAGTGCCTCGCCCGAGGCTCAGACGAGGCATTAACTAACAAAAAAATGACCATAAGTGTAGCTAAGTAACTCTACTATCGTATTTACGGTGACGTATGCCTGGGAATCCATTAGCTATCTAAACTGGACCAAATTTTTTAATAAAAATATTCTCTTAAATAATAAAAATTCACTGTAATATATCAATATATTTATAAAGGTCAAAAAATAAATATTTAAATAGACTAGTCACAAGTGGGAAATTCTTAAAATTAAACTTTATACACAAAAAATGTCTTAATTAATAAACAATTCTAAACTCGTTCATTATATCTTTTACCAGATTTAGGTATATTTTAATACTATTAAGATTATTATGAAATATGTTCTTCTTGACGAATGTGATAATAAATAATTAAAATAATGCATTGGTTAATTTCTCACAGTCATAAGATGGTTGTATAGTACTTTCACCACCCCCGTAGCTAACCAAGGAAGCTATACGTCTTGTTACTTTCTCGAGGCTGTTAATGGCCTCATCCCTAATGCCGGAAGGGTGAACACTTTTAACACTCGTGGGGGTCGTTTTGTGGTCTAAGCCATGATTAAGCCCAGGCCTACTTCCTGCCCTTGATAAACATAACTCATCATCGTTGACTTTCGACATTTACAGAATTAAAAGCGTCCGCACCCTCTTAGGAATTTTATACAATGAAGCGATTTATCGAACCCTTTCGCAACGTTTTGGTAGATATTTTAATGGATATATTATATGCAGAATCAATTTTACATAATAAAGTTACAACTCCCTCACATAGAGGCTTTACTTAGAAACTTTACCGACTCGCGATTAGTATTTTTATTGAGATTTTTTTTAAAATACCGTGACGCTTTCCCTATTGATGGGATACTCAACAATTAAATCAATTTAAAACCTGTTATTTTCCCGCTTACCCAACGTTTGCTCATGATAAAACATAAAAAGACTTCAATGGATATGGTAATTAATGTATTAGATCTCGATCGAGGATTACTCTAGTTTGCTGGATTGTTGTAATGTATTTTTAAATATAAAAAAATAAATATCCTCCTCCTGTGCTTAATAATAAGGCAAGTATACCTACAATTTTCAAGATTTATCGTCCATTGAATAATGATAAATTATATTATATGGCCGAAATGATGCATTATATTATATAGAGCCGCCTTGTGGCCCAGTGGTTAGTGTAACGGATTCGTGAGTGAAGACTCCCGGGTTCGATTCACGGCACCGGAGTCACTTGGTAGATCTAGCTTAGCAAACTAGATCTTAAGTACTCATTGCTGTGTGGTGGCCTGGGAAACCATCTCTACTATATTCTCCCGTAAAGGCCAAGGTGGCCTGGCCAACCCCTTATAAAGGGACTCTCTATATATATATATATATATATATATATATATATATATATATATATATATATATATATATATATATATATATATATATATATATATATATATATATATATATATATATATATTATATGGTATATTTTTAACGCATGCCTTCATGATGGTAAAATATAATAGTTATCATAAATGAAGGAGTTAACAGTGTTACTAGAGAGCAACTAACTGATTAGCATAAACGGGCAACATTTCAAGTTGCTGTATCCCAGGAGGACTGGTTTCGGCCTACAGACTTCCTTAACAGCCTTTCTGGTAAAGCCGAAGAACAAGGACTGTGGGGAAGTATCCCCAAGGAGATATTCGGCATTGTCTTCGTGTGGACTTGAAGTAGATATATGGCCGGTTGGCAGCAACGCAGGCAGCCATATTGTCTTATGCTGATTTCCACACCCTCATCCTCCATCATCCCCTCGTGTGAGTCGCTTAATTGTTATTCTTGTTTAACAGTCTAAGAGATGGTAGCTCTGGATAAGAGAAAGTTAATTTGGACCCGTTAATATAATGGTCTCGGCACAACTTTGTTTCCATTTATTCCTTATTCACACTCGAGACAATTCAATATGCAAAAGTACACTAAATACGCTCTTTTCAACCCATTTGTCATTTATTTATATACACGAGTTTTCAACAATGTACGTTAAACGACAATTAATTAAATTGGTAAATTATTAAAAACTTATATCATAAGATTTATTTATAACAAATTGATTTTTAGTAAGCCTAGTCCTTTAACCTAAAGAATAACTATCATTGCATCACAATATTTATAACTAGTAATTCTTTATGATAACTTTTTCATTTCTTTGAGTAATCCAACACTTTTTTATGGAGAAGTCTCTTATTTTAATATAATTATAAAAATGCCAAGTGTGATTTTTTTAATATCGATTTTTAATACATATTGTATCTGTACATATTTTAATACATCTGTATCTCATTTTCTGAAATATTGATATTATCGAAATCCTCGGATATCATCAATTTTATTATTATTCGGTAGATTAAAATTTACTTAATGAATTTGATATATATAAATATTTCTATACAAAATGCGTGATACATAAATTATTATTTTAATTACCATAATAATAGGCAATGTGTATAGATACCAAATATTTACTAATCGGTAGTTTTAACTGTCAATAAAAGTATCATATATATGAATATTTTAATGGTAAAATCCCAATCGATCGTCTTAATCCAGGTTCACTCTGATTTCCTGGATTGTAAGGTAAATACTGAGGCGAAGTCGGGCAGAGCCGCTCTGTCGGTGACTTGTGTAACTAGTAATAGTAAATATCACCGATAATTTTTACATGATAACCAAAAAATAATATACATAAAACATTTTTCCTGATTATTATATATTATTTTCATCGAAAATTATTGTCAAAATATTAAAATGCTCAATTAAAAGTTACTCCTACTACTTGAGAGTTAAAATTAATCATGTACGGTGCATTTATTAGAAGCTTATGAATAAATAAATTAATATTTTAATTTATATTATCAGGAGCCGCCTTGTGGCTCAGTGGTTAGTGTAACGGATTCGTGAGTGAAGACTCCCGGGTTCGATTCACGGCACCGGAGTCACTTGGTAGATCTAGCTTAGCAAACTAGATCTTAAGTACTCATTGCTGTGTGGTGGCCTGGGAAACCATCTCTACTATATTCTCCCGTAAAGGCCAAGGTGGCCTGGCCAACCCCTTATAAAGGGACTCCCGTCAATAGGGAAGGCGTCACGATATTTTTATCAGTAAAAATGTATATATTATCTTCGCTAAAGCTTGGGATTCCTAGGCGTGCGTCGCCATAAATGTACTGTTAATTAACACGTTGTTGTGTCTAAAAAAATTGTGAATCGTATATAAATAAATAAATTATTCATTCCTTCATTTCAAGTGTACTTCCAGTTCTTTTAATTCGTATTACTCAATATGGGAATATATGGTTAGATAGAATTATTTCTCAGACCCACCTGCTCCTACATGAAAATAAACTGGTGGATTTATTCAGGATTCCCTCGGTGTGTATTTTCAGTATTGCTAAAAATGTGTTGTGAGATTGTAGTATGTGTAAAGGGCACAAGTGTCTGTAATGGCGGTCACTGGTAATAACACTAAATCCAAAGCCTGTTCTGTCCACAACACTTACTTATGCAAATTAACGCCATACAAAAATTTATCACTAGCCCATACAAAATAAAAAAACAACAACACATACTAAACACAATTCGGTGCTTGCATAATATATTTATTATTTCACATAAAGTCTACCTTAATAATTCGTCTTCTTTAGATAGTGCAGGACTGAATAAGACAAATAAATATCATAGATATAAACATAAGATATCGAATTTGAAAAATATTTATTTTCTACTCCCCTTGAAAACTGTCAGTTTGTAGATACGTTTTAATGTTACGAACCAATTGAAAATTAATTTAAAGTTTTTTGTTTCTACATCAAAAACATTGTGCACTAATTATAAATAAATTTAGCAACGAATTCATTTATATTTGATTATTGTATTATTTTGATATTTACACAAAATCTTAGATATAAACATAAGATATCGCATGAGTGGCTAAATGCGTGTTTAGTTCAAGTGGATCAAGTGGCCTAAAACATCAGTTACCTGTCAAACATTATACTGTAAACATCTCTCTTCATATCTTCAGTTATATTTCACAGTAAAATGGGTAAATGCATTGTTACTACATGTCATATGGACTCAAACATACACTCAAATACATCTATGCTCAGTTTTTACCAAAGACTACTTCTTTAACATGTTTAAAATATTATCACCAAACTATTGTCACAACCACTCTCAGAGGTCACTAGAAATTTGGTGAGTGAGGGAGACAAACTTATGCATTTATTGAATAGGAGAGAAGAGTGCAACAATACGTGTTTACACGAATTATTTATATGCAATACGATATCTGATGTTTATATCTATGAATAAATAGTATTACGTATATTCAGGTATTCTAATATATAAAAAAATATGAGGAAAATAATTCGAGATATATTTTTTTAACATAATAAAAAATATTATTTATAAAATCAAACATTCTCCGAAGAAAGAAAAGTTATTTTTACCAATGGACTTGATGTTTTTATAATTGTATTTAATTAAAATTGAAATTTAAAGAAAAATCTCTCCTTTTTGCTATTATTTATTTTTCTAATAAAATTATTTATTTATATACGAATAAGTTTCTTTTGAGAAGGTATTACTAGTTACATAGGTATTTCCGAAAAATCATGCATAATAATTTATTTTGTAATGCACAATGTACATACTACTAAACTGCATTGTGAAACTTTTCATTACAAATTAAATTAATTCGACTCGCTTCATCACCTGTAGACAGTATGGTCTTAATTAAATTACATGCACTGCAGATTGATCCTTTTAGATTTGATATGATGATGCAATGAGTGAGGGTAGTGAATGATGCGTAGGTCTAATTAGTCGTAGTCCAAGTGTCGCTACGATGGCGTAGTACAGAACACTACGAGCTACGGGGTGTGGTAACTATGGCGATAAAACTAATTGGTTTATCAGGAACTCACCCACTCTGCACTCCTACTGAAAGGATGTACTCTACACTACAATATCAACTTATCATTTCAATGGGTCTCCTCGATTATAATAAAATAAATCAAAAACTATTTTAAATATAATTTATGGGTCTCTCCCGAATTTAACTAGATAAGATAAGAATACGAATGTGTGGGTGCATTTCACCGTACAGTAAGGTTAATTAGAGTGTCGTGAAGGTACATGGTGAATGGGGGTGGGACTAAAGTATAATAGTGTAGCATAAAGGGTGTGTTAGTGTGGCTGTAAAGCTTCATTTGTAGACTGTCACCTCAGCGTTCCTTCTATCCATCCATTCAACTTTCACTAATATAGGGTTGACACTAATAAAATTATTTTTCATTGATGTATTAAGCTATCGATAATTATTACCCAGATAAAATATACGAATAACATTTTTCTTATTTACTATATATATTTTTTTAATTAATTGTTAGCATCCTTGTTAGTGGGGGTGTAGCAGATTCGTCCTTTGTTTCTGACTAATTGACAATTGGAAGAAACACGTCGAACGAATTGTACAACAACATGTCTACGACCTGTAAATTTGATTATACCATTTCACTAACACACATTAATTTTATTTTCTCTTCAATACAGTGCTTGCTGAAAGTTTTGCCACTGACTAAACCTGAAGCTTCACACCAGACATAATGCTATTTGAGAACACCATTCATCTCATCTGCATATTAAATCATACATTTATTGTAATTCTTAATGTATAGAGGAATAGATTGTGTAATTGCAAGTGCGAAGGAGAAATGGAATTATTGAGTAATTTTTCATTAAAATATGTGAGAACTTTGCCAGTGTGTGATATTTATCAGTCGATCACCAATTTAAAAAATAAAAATATCCATCCAATATAAAATAATAATTATAAATTAATTAAATACATTAACGTGGAATATTCGTAAATGATTATTTATGAACTATAAGAAAATAATACAAAACAACAGGAGTACTTTAGACTTTGAAATCGAGTGGGTTTTAGGTATTTGGATGAAATATACATATCACGTTTAAGGAAAGATCTTAAATTTATTAAAAATATCTATTCAATTAAAGGCCCCTTGAATATCAATAATAAAAAAACTAGGGAAATTTTTAATTGAAATTTAAAAAGTAAATTATAAATAAAATAATTTAATAAGGTTTTCATTTGATGACAACGCTCATAACAATATTTAAAAAGCGAGTTTCCCGATAAATACTGTTTTTTGAGAATTGTCATTTATTATGCATCATTAAATATGTCTTATTTTGAAATTAAGTATATGTTTTTATCATTAAAATACCCGTTTCGAGAGTTTAGACCTGTATTAATTGTAGTAAAATAAATATATAAAATATTATTCTTCCGTCTGGTAACACTGATGGTTAAGGGAACTGTACATATAACATAAAAAATATATATAATGATCTATTTAAAATAAAATAATTCTTCAGTGAAATGTGTACACACGTTTGTATTAATTGAGCAAATGTGTTCAGTAATTTCATTCATTAGTCGAGTGTAGAAGAGAAAGGCGCGGTTGTTTGAAAAATGATTCAGAGGAATCCAGTTTCTTATCAATCTTATGGTATTAGGAAAGTCTCCCCCATTTCTTGAATGCTCTCACTAATTACACAATTATTTCAGATTACATTTCACATGCTGCACTCACTGAAAATTAATCATCCACCCCGAACAAAACCTTTTCCCAATTAATTGCAAACACATTAAATTATTTATTTGTGATTGATTCTAGATACGTATGGTGCTTGATATTGTGATGATGGTAGTTGGGAATTGAAGGGAACTAAACAATGGTTGTCAGTGGACAGGTGATTAAAGGTGGTTGTTCTATCCGACTGTGATATACCTGAATGTGTTTACTGACTTACCTGCAATTCCAAATACCGTTTCTCTAATAAAAAATATTTTTTAATATGATACATTTATTTATTTTTATCCCAATCGATGATAAATTGTTTATAATGAATTATTGACTTGAGTTGTGGATTTATTTAAATATTTTTAGAATATTTGAAGTGATTGTGTGGATGGGAATGGCAAATGACATGTGGCTTGTTGACAAGCAGACAGAGGAAATTATGGAAAAAACAATGGGGTTTGTGAATTGGAACACCACTGAAGCCTATTTCTACATTTATGGGGGATGAACATTTTACCTTAAACATAGACAGTTCCATTGTAACATACCATACTATCATTTTATTTATACATACCTTTCAATTGAAATTATAATTATGAATTAAACAGTAATAATTCACCCCTGAAGTAAGCTGTTTAAAGAGGGATTGATTGAGAAAATGGGCATTTAAAACTAATTGACACTAGTGTTTGGTTCTATTCTCTTGTTGGAGAGATTCCAGATTCTGTGTCTGAAGTTTGCTTCAATGTTTAATAAATGTCGATGAGTTTATTTTTTACGTTTAATATACTTCCTAACAAGGAATGCGGTATTTTCGCAAAGTCTCCTACTTTATCTATTAACTCATATGTATTCAGTATTTTAGAAATTATATCGAATGTATTTGATGTTTGGTGGTAATTTACGGTTAATTATTTACTAATAATATTATATAAGCTGGTAAATGGTGATATGTAAGTGCAGTAATAGTGGCTATATGATATTTTAATAATGCACCATTACTGCACTGAACCTAGGATAAAATGCACCAACGATTTTTCCACATACAGGGTTTCCACTAAATATTTTACAATAATATCGATAATATAATTAAATAATTAATTTTTAAAATTGCGATGTCATAAATACAAAATTTACTAATAATTTTAATAGTGGTGGTATGTATTTTACTTGACTTATATGTATATCAGCATTTTGAGTTCAGATATTATACATGTTATTATGTAATCATTAGTTTATTAATAAAATTCAAATTTACATGTATTGTTCTGTTCCTATTTTAATGACTATATACATGTTTTTTTTAATAAAAATGTATTCGAGAATTAAAAAAAAATGTTTTTGTTTCCGAATTCCTTTCTCAATTACCGTTAGGCTAATAAAATAGCTTATAAAAATGAATACAAATGAATCTTGAATTTCAACAAGTTAGTTGGTTCATAAGAGTTTGTTTAGTTGTTTTTTTTATTTTAATAAATTTAATATTAATTATTGTAACTGATAACTTTAGATAACATGCCGTGGCGACATCAAAATAATTCTCAAGCAATTTTTACTACATAATTTTCACAATAATTTGATATAAAATATTGTTTTTTAAGGGAATTAAATAAATACGAATTTGCAATATAACGATATTTTTTTAGTTTTTTTAATTATTTTGCTATAACCTCCCCGAAAATATTCTCAATTGTTTTTGTGGCTTTGTACAGAAATCGTTGACTGGTGTCGTTGTATCTAGAAACGGGTTTTTCTGTGATTGGTAAATTTGTAAAAGCTTAGTAAATGACATCATTAGCATCGTAAGTAATTGAGTAGCATCATTAACTAAGCTATTACAAATTTACTAAGCATGGAAAAATCTTGGAAAAAACAACGACACCAGCCGTGTGGAGATTCTCAATCAAAATTATAAGTTAACCAACAAACCAACTAACTAGTGGAAATTCAAGATTCATTCGTGATGCATGATGACTTGTTTAAACTTCTCGAGATTTTCAGATAAATTTGATTAGGGATGTAATTATTAGTGACAGCCATCCTTGTGTTGGTGAATCGTGTATATTAATGTGTAGAGTATTTTCCACCTGATCCGCAAATTTTCCAACTCATTGCGCCGAATAGCGGCCGTCGACATTATCTGTTTTTAATTTCCAGCTTAGCGTTGTCAAAGCCTAGAATTAATTTATCAAATGTCTATCGCCATGAAGTGTTAATCCCCACACATATCGCTTGTTTCATATTCCAACATCAATTCTCAAAATAGTCCACACTATTAATAGCGTATCGAGGTATTTATCATCCATCTGCAGGATGACTGTGGATATTAATTTATATTATAACTATTGAACATACCTATCCACATATCGAATGCTCCAGCGTATAATATCGTAAGTGCAAAAAAAATCTGTGTGCTCTTAAGTCTTTATGGAACTGAACCACATATTCAATCTGGTCACGTGTCACTCGGCTTAATTATTATTTATAACATATAACAGTTAACGATTAAATACCTTCTATTGACAGAGACATTAAATTTGTAATAGATAATTGATTAATCTACATTAGTTGCCGGTCAAATAGGACTATTTTACTATTTCGAAAAAGTCCCACTTAATAGGATAAATAATGATTGAAAATCAACATTTTTTGACGTTTCATACATACGTATTTGGCACAGTTCCTTAAAATGATTTAGGGGCAAACAGAATTTTTTTGCACTTATGATATTATACTGAAAAATTTTTATTTTACATTAATCTAAGGGTTTAGTAAGAATTTGCATGAAACGGTGATAATTTATGAAAACAATAATGGCGGCTTCTGTATGGGATTTTCATTCACATAACTCCTCAAAAATGAAATAAAATTCCTCGGTTTTTTAATTCACCCCATCTTTTCGAAAAATTACATCGGTTCGGTGATTTTATGATGAAAAATTAAATTTTTTATCAAATTGATTTAATCAATCAATCTTTCAACTCTCAACTATCTAGAGCTCAATAGCTTAATGGATAAAAAAAATGATAAATTTGACTTACCATGCAATTAGCTTTGAATATTTGGGATATTGATGAATAAAATATCTTTTTTTAATTTTAAACATTATTCTTTATCTTTTCGAAAAAATGAAACAGTGAACTTGATTCGAATATAATAGACACAATAAAACATGATAACACATAAAAGATAACATAAGAACGTTTATCAATAACACATTATAACAAATCGAACATTCGACTTGGATAATTTTATCAAATAATTATTGCACTCGGTAAATATATAATATTATAATACAATATACAGTGAATTGCACAATTTTTCGGTCAATACAACTAGATAATAGTTTGCTACTATATACAATATTCTTTTAAAAATTATGTTATGTATATTTGCACGAACAGATTTTGATTTTTGTTAAAAAAATATTATCCACTATTGTTCTTTAATCTTTCTATATAATGCCTACGTGATAATTGAGGTCGCTTTCCATTGTTACAATATAATAATTACACTATGTACTAACTGTCTAATTATTTTCCTAAAAACCTAACATGATATTTGTATTTTCTTTTCACATTGTGAAAATGTCTAATCACAAAGCAAACGAAATTTGATTTTATAAAAATATTCATGACCGTTAATTTTCTAATGTATTGCTTTTATTTTTTTGTGTAGATGTAAATAATAATTTAAAAAAACAGGGCACGTATGCGCGCGATATGGATTGGGATTTATTACACGGCTACATATAAAACTATTCGTTTTGTTTCGTAATACTGTTCTTATTCACATCAATGTTTTTATGTTAGATTTAGTATGGTCTCCACACGACAGCGTTCCCGTCATTTTGTGGTGGTCCTCTTTGATTGAGGCCGCCATTCCTGCCATCTTCTCCGCCCCTCGCAGCAGCAGCAGCACAGGATCCACCTCCGAGGAGATCAGTCCCAACCCCATTGTGCCCGATCCCCATATGCTGTTGCCTGTGATTCCCAGTGGTGGATGTTATCTGATCCATCATCGACTGCAAATCGTTATGATGGTTGGGCGTTCCGTGCAAAGAATTCGAATGAAGTGGGTGGAAATTGTGTGTTTGGTTTGCCGCTGTGTATAATTGACTATAAAGCAAACTAGCCGGTAACACGGGGTATAAAGAATTATTGCAATTCCCGCTTTGGTAGCCTCCGTTCTGATGGGTGGACATCAGTGTTGAGAAATTGGACGTGTTGGAAGTGTTCCCGATGATTCCTATATTGGATGGGGTATTTGAAGAGAGCAGGTCGTCTTGTATGGGAGATTCTGCCTGGGAACTGTTATCGCTGAGGGATCTAGGTCCTGTTGATAATACACCGAATTCACCAGAGTTGTTGTTGTTTGTGGTATTTGCATTGCTGCTGTTGGTGCTGTTATTACCAGGATATCTTGGCACCAGAAGGCTGGAACTGGTTGAGGAGTGATTGTGTGAAGGCGGAGTGCTTACAAGTCCAGACAGATGATGATCCAACTCTGAAGCGGTTGTGTCCGGTAATACTAAATACAAACAAAATAAAAATACATTATACAACTTGTTTTTATTTGAAACTAAAATATGTTTTATTATGACAGCTTGAGAATCTTCGGTTTTTATTCATGAGTGTTTATCATGATGTTATTATTATATGGCAACACTCGCGCGGGATCAGCTGTCACTCTTATTCACTCGTTAGTTAACACGCAATACTTTAAATGAACTTTGCTGTGATAGTGTTTTTGTAGTTCCAGCATAGTAGATCTGGTCAAACCTGGCTAGAAGTCACCCGAAGCAAGGATCGTTATCTTGGATATGTGAATTATTGAAATAGTGAAGATATAGTGCGATAAAAACCAAGATATGGTGTGTGAAGCCAGAACACAGTGAAAAGTGTTGGGAGCATACAAATCAACACGGTAATCATTGATGGCTATGTAATTAATTGTATTTTACTCACGAACATTATGCAAAGGGCGTAAATTATCAATGTTTTGCATCTACATTCTGAGATTATGATTAATAGTTTATAACTACTCCTTATTTCGCGTCATACTTCTAGTCATTCAAAGGCCGACGAAGGAAGGATACGTCGGGAAATACAATCAAAGATAATATGACATCATAATACACATTTCGTTTTCACGGAATCTCTCAAAATAATACGCCGTAAATATAAATCACGCGGGAAATTACCAAATAAGCAAAACGCAAGATTTTCACACTTTTAAAAATAATAATAAGAAATTGAAAAATTTAACTAGCAGACTTGGATAATAATTAATATTCTTCAATTTAATTATTTTAGTATGAATAAAAGACATGTTGTATAGTAATATTTGCATGTGGGTATTTATAAGTGTTCGTGACAGACAGTGAACTACACGCAAAAGCTAATATGTATCAACTGTCAGTTTCAAAATCATCCAGCCTTTAATTCATATCATCGATATGCACCAGTAACCAATAAATAAATCCAACTATTAAACAATAATTAAATTAATATTATTTAGAGTAATAGCTACATAACTAAAAACTGGTTTCTTACGCTTATAGTTTAAGACTTAACAATCGTTATATTTGAATCCATGATTTTTTAGTTACATTAAGCTGATTTGATAATTTACCGCACATTTGAAAAAAGTTTAAGTATGACTAAAACTTCAGATGTCGGAGATTGAAATACAAATAGATAACACTTAATTTTTTATATTTCTACTGAACGATATTCATCATTTTTGCGTATTGGAATTATCACAATTTGGTGTTGAAAAGAAATCTAATTTCACACAATATGAAAGTAGCATTTTTCGTAATTAATTTAATATAAACGCTCATTAGAGCTTTTATACAATAATAATAAAAAAGGTTTGGAACACCATGAAAAGCACAAAAAAATGTATTAAATGTATATAAAATAAAAAAGTGTAAAGTTTAGAAAGCAATCACAATATGTTACTATATAAGGTCGCTCCTAAAAAAGCTCTGTAGGTGGCAGAATTGGTGGAAAAGGATTCCTCGTGAGCAAATTTGTTGCCAAGTCGTAATTAAAAAAATAATTGTAAGAATATGAAGCAATGAGTTTACAAGCCATAATGTAAAGAATCAAAATTTTAAAATCATAATAAATAAATTATGTTTGTAATAAAAAAATATATTCATAATAATTTCTTACTCAAATAATGGTATAATATAATAATTGGAGATATTTCCACCGGTTCTAACTTAAGGTATATTTAATTCGATGAGAAGTTGTTCATACTCACTGGTGTTCCCCGTGAAGTCCTGATTTTGGGTATTGTTCGTTTGGTCAGCGGAGGCTCCAAAAGTTAAGGAAGGTGTGTTGAATGTTGCATGGGGGGCGGCGGGGGCTGCACACGAGGGCAAAGCACCTGCAGCTCCCAGGTATGGGGAATATGCCCCTGGAGAACCATAGCCCCAATGAGAATTGCCAGAACTAAGTCCAAACTGCGGCATATCTGTGATCATAAAAAAATAATGATTAAAAAGTACACTCTACATTTGACCCCGACGTGATTTGAACACGCAACCTTCTGATCTGGAGTCAGACGCTCTACCGTTGCGCCACGGAGTCGCTTGTATTATGAGACTATTATTTTATTCGTATTACAAAAATTACACTCATTAATATTTAAAAAAAATCCTCCCCGGCGGGGAATCGAACCCCGGTCTCCCGCGTGACAGGCGGGGATACTGACCACTATACTACCGAGGACTTATTTATAACCGAGCTCAATTTTGAAAAGTATTCACTTGCTTTAATAATTTTATTAATATGATGCTCATACATATTTATAATTATGATGCATTTAATTACATGTTAAATTATTTCCGTAGATATACACTTCATATTTTAAAATGTTGCAAGACTTGTTTTTTTATTATCATAAACAACTTTCACTATCTTATCAAAGACGGTGTCGATTTTTTTATTTATTATTTATTTATTCTTTTTTTAGAAAGGGTTTTTTTGACAACAACGTGTGTTAATTGTCTGTCGGTTATCTTAACTATTACTAGTTACACAGGTCACCGACTTAATAATCAGTATTTACCTTACAATACAGAAAATCAGAGTAAACCTGGATCAAGACCATCGATCGGCATTTTATTAATATCATTCCCGATCTCCCAGTCGTAATAACCGATCAAATCAATTTAAAATTCTCGACTTGAGTGGGATTTGAACCCATGACCACAGTATTTGTGGCCACGCTTCTTATCCCCTGAGCTATTACGCTATTAAGCATACATTTATATATGTATATAATAATAATAACAATTTGATAAAAAATAAAGGCATTTATTATTTTATAGACTATATTTAATTAGTTGAGTATCTTACTATTGATAAGTATTAGAAATATGCACTTATTATATTTCTTACAGCATATTGATCAAATATGAAGAAATATTTATCTACTTATAATAATGACGCATTTAACTACGTATCAAATTATTTCAAGTATGATCATTAATAAAGCATTACTCATATTTTTAGATATAAATATAAAAATGGTGAGTGTGTTTAATAAATAACGTCGAGACAAAAACACTTATTTTGGACACTTGCCAACAAGCAGAAATGCCCGACAAAAAGTTCACGTATATATTACAAATAATTTATTTCACGTATAAGTTTCACTAAAGCCGGACAGGATTAACGGCTGCTCTGGTCACTAAAATCCGTCAACTGGGGTCTAAAAAGTCCAAAAACATTAAGTTGACCTTAGAATACTACGCGGTGTAAAGGATTAACCCATGACCGATTTAAATTATATTTATCATTCACTAATTATTCAAATATTGTTAAGAAATTCAAATTTCGGGTATTTAGTGTATGCACATTATGATAATTATTATTGTATCAGTTAATTACTAAATTGGTCATGTACAAGCGAATAAATTTATTAGTGTAAACTCTAACAATAACAATTTTTTTTTACAAATTTTCCGATCTCAAAAATAATGGTTTTTAGGATACTGATAATTTCTATTCCATTAACCTGAAATTATATTTCTTTATTGTATAAAATTAAGAAAAAAATAACTGTTGGATATAAACTCTGCAAAAAAAATCAAAAACAATAATACCACATTTAAAAATATATTTTAAATAGCAAATTAGTTAGGTAACATATATTTTATTAAACTTAATATAATATATTAAATACATAAAATAATATTCAATACGTAACAGTGCAAAGAAAGAAAAAAAATGAAAATGAAGGTAAAAAAACAATACATTTACATACAATCAATTTTATTAAGGTGAGATGTGTGTTAAATATCCCCATGTCTTGATTAAATATTTGAGTTAAAATACTGATGTATTTTTACATATTAATATATTTCAGCAAAAAAAAACAAGTCTTCCCAAATCTTTATAAGATTGGAACGGGGAATTTTAATATATACACTACAATTTCTTAATTAGGCATGAGAATACAATGTTTTACAGTACAAGCTATATTAGGAACTCGACTCAGGTGTACAGAATACAAATCTCTTTACCTATTTCTAACATGAATTTATATATGAGACGTGATATAGAAAATATGCGATTTTTTTAATAAAATATATTACCTACATGTGTGGTTTAACTACTGATTATTATTTGCAGAGATGAATTATTTAATATTGATTGGTGTGGATAGGTGAGCAGAAGCCGGTTTGTTGAAAAATCCCTCCACCACTACGTCATCGGAATGCCGGCAACCTAAGGGGGTAGTTTTGTGTGTATGGGGGTTGTTTTATTTTTTCCTTTAGTCTGGTTCGGTTTTATTTGGTCGCCCGATGCAGTTAACTTATTTTGGGGGCTTTCCGCGGCCAGTTTCGGCTTTGTACGAGCCCACTACGCTCTTTTACTTTTATTACTTTTTATATTGTCACCCTCACTTTGTCTTTTTACAAAACCATATATCTACATACATCTAAACACTTAGTCTGCGAATTAATGCACTAGGATGAACCGTTTCGCTTATTGATTCACTGCATATCACTAGCTTCATTCACTGGTGTATCAATCTACAGATACACATATATGTTAGGGGTACCGAAAGTAATCCATTATTTTGCATGCCTCATTTGAGATCACTCTGTCTCTGGACACCGTACAGTCAACATCCTCGTAAGTTTTTTTTTCGATGGTATTGTTTCTTGGCTTTATTTTTTTGCACCATAAATATTTTTCATTGTTAGGAGTACAATGAGCAAGCCTGAAGCAACAGAGCAACACATACGTCACTGCATGCTCCTTTTTTTCGATGAAGGCTGGAATGCGACACAGACCGCCAAAAAACTCATTAAGCTTTATGGCGCGAAAATAACACCTAACAGATGTCAGTTTTGGTTCCGGCGATTTAAATCGGGCAATAGAAGCTTGGAGGATGAACCGAGATCAGGACGACCATCGAATTTCGACGACGACGTGCTGAAGACCATGATGGAATCCGATCCTCGTCAAAGTATCGAAGAACTATCACAAAAACTCAATGTTCCATGGTCCACAGTACAAGAACATTTAAAGAAAATCGGTAAAGTTAGCAGAATGGGAATTTGGATTCCTCATGCGCTGTCCGAAGACAACAAAAATGCACGCATGGACGCGTGCATTTCTTTATTAAATAGACATCATACTCGACCATTTTTGAGTCAAATTGTGACTAGTGACGAGAAATGGATTGTCTATGACAATATAAAACGAAAAAACAATGGCTTTCAAAGAACAATGTACCTGTTCCGACCCCTAAGCCTGGTCTCACTCTTCGCAAGGTTTTATTGTGTGTTTGGTGGGATATTCAAGGAATTGTCCATTATGAACTGTTAAGACCAGGCAATACTGTAACTGCGGTAGTTTATTGTGAACAACTTGAAAGATTAAATGAAAAATTAAAAGTGAAACGTCCTCATTTGGTCAATCGAAAAGGAGTGATTATGCTACACGACAACGCGCGCCCACATAAAGCTGAAATAACACGCCAAAAAATTTCCGAATTAAATTTCGAAGTTTTAATTCATCCTCTTTTAAAAATTTAACAATATGAATGAGGTCGAAAACTTTTTAAATTCCTTTTTCACATCAAAACCACCCGACTTCTATAAAAAAGGGATTGAAAAACTGCCAGAAAGATGGCAGATAGTTGTAAATAATAATGGCGATTATATTTTATAATTTGTATATCTATGTAAAAATTATTCAATAAATTTGTTACAAACTTGTAAAAAATGGATTACTTTCCGGTACCCCTAATATATATATATATATATATATAGCAGTATATATATATATATATATATATATATATATATATATATATATATATATTTATATATATATATATATATATATATATATATATATATATATATATATATAATATATAATAACTTGTTTTAAAATGAGCATAGATTTATTTTAATTAAAATTATCAATTGAAAACAACATATGGCATAAATTCAATCATTAGATATATTTTATGCATTATATAAAAGCAATATAACAAACTACAAGGAAATTGGGAATTGTTACTTTGTTTTACAAATGCTGTGGTCATGGTTGAAACCCCACCAAGTCAGAATTTTTAAATTGATTTGGATCGGTTGTTATGATTGAGCGATCGGGAAATAATATTAATAAAATCCCGATCGATGGTCTAGATCCAGGTTTACTCTGATATCCTGTAGTGTAAGGTAAATACTGATTATTAAGTCGGTGACCTGTGTAACTATTAATAGTTAAGATCACCGACAGACAATTAACACGTTGTTGTGTAAAGAAAACCCTCTCAAAAAGACCCTTTCTAAAAAAAAAAGCTCCTCGGAGCGTAAATAAATAAATAAATAAATATATATATATATATAGAAAGAGATATATATAGTATATATATATACATATATATATATATATATATATATATATATATATATATATATATATATATATATATATATATATATAGTTATATATATATATATATATATATATAGGATTTAATGCTCATTTTAAAATAAAATATATTTTTTTTCGTAATATTATAGAGGAGAATAATAATGAAAAATCTTATTCATCACCACTGATAATTATTATATTTCACCCGCCTTCGTTATTTTTCCAAAGAAATCTACCAATTTCGTTAGGTAAATATAAAATACAAACAAACCGTGCGTGATTATTTTCATGGAAATATTTATAAAGGCCCTTCATATTACCAACGACTTTGGACTTCATTAGGGCTCGAGGCGAATTTATTATAATTTGAAGAAGTTTCAAAGTAAACATATCATTAAAAGACTACGTACATGGTTCTAATTAGAAGGCTTCTCACCCCCATTAGATCTATATCAAACCACCGTCATTGTTTGTACAATAAACATATTAAATTCAAAGACGTACTCGTGTTGTCGACAAGTCAAAGACCAACCTAGCGTTTTGTAGAATAAATAAACAAATCATATTTAATTTACTTATACTGGGTGGACTGAAATTAATAATAATGATTGAAATTCTACCAGGTCTTTTAACACATCAAGTCTAAATAATATAAAGAATGTTGTTTGATTTTTAATTTGATGACTACTGGGAGTCAAATGCCTTTATTCTATTAGAAATATTATTAAACAAGAATGGTTTTTCTATTTATGATTTATTGAATGCATGTCTTTAATAAAGGAGGTAATGTTTGAAATATCGAGAGGGTTGTATATTATATTGTTGGCACACATGTCTGTGTAAATACATAATGTTTCCTGTAACAAACTACCCCCTTGTTCATCTCAACCCTCATTTGAGGCCTTCTACCCTCACACCGTCTCATCTACACGTTTCTTCTTCCTAGCTTATTAATTAAATTTCAATACAAAGCCTTTGCATCGGCACACACACGCCTTTACAATATTCATTAGGGGTGAAATTGCGCATGCTGTGGAAAACAGAAAATCTTGTATCAATCCGGTGGCTACAAAGGATTTTCCTCCCAACTTTCACATTCATTATAATATACCTAGAAATATTAAAACATATAAGTACGTGTATAGAAATTCCTGTATTATCAAGAGACATGTTTGGGTATCACAAAACTAATAAGCAAATATTTTTCCCTAACTAAAATCCAATCACAGAAAACCATAATAATGTATGTTTTTTTGATATTTTTATTTTATTATTTATTTAATAAATTTTAAGTAGTTCTTAAGTGTTTTTTCCCCATTACTTATGTGATGACTGATGATGTATTAATTGTCAATAGATTGTACTCTGTGTTAAAATAATAAAAGACTTAGTCTATAAACTTAATACTGTAACTTATTGTGTCAAAAAAATATATTTAAATTAAAAGACATTATATTACCTAAAAAATAATGATTTTTGAGATAAAAGCCTTTATTTTTAAAAGAATATTAGAATTTTTACTCATTAATAATTAATTTATTTGATTAATATGTATATATGTTTTTACTAAATGTTTCTGACTCATAGTGTGTTAAACATTGTTTGTTTACTTTCTTAATTTCGCTTCACAGTTGACATTTAAAAGCAATTGTTAAATATGTTTCTTTTTTAAGCACTTTTTATTGTATATATATTTTTTTTTCACTTTTGTGAAAAAAAAATGTTTTTTGTTTGTTTCCTCTTTTTTATTATCACACAGACATTTTTGTTCTTTTTTTTTGTAAAAGCTCAATTTGGGCGTTAAATAAATAAATAAATAAATACATAATTTTTTCAAGATTCAAATGATACGGTGATAATTTATACAACCGTTGATGACGCGTTCTCCGTAAATCATCACCTTTTTATTTCAATCCTGACCAATCAATTAAAAATATTATAAAACCATGTGAGAAATAAATGAACAAAAGGAAATGATCCATAAAAATTATAGTAATATAAAAGTATATAAAAAATGACTTCGCTAAGCAAAAAGAGTATAGTTATTAGGATTGTCTTAATATATTACTTTGTATTGTAATCAATATTCAATTTAATATCTCTGAAAAACAAATAATAAATATAAAAATGTACTTACTTTGACAATTGGTAATAGGCGGCATCCTAAATCCTGATAATGGATCTGGAGGAAAGTGGAATGGGCGTTGACCAAAAGCAAAGTGGAACTGTTGCTGTTGCCCTAGAAGTGATAACACTGATCATTAGTCTAGTACAAGCTGCTCTCTCGTAAATAAGATATTTATATTAAAAACAGACAAGACAATAATAAATATAAGGTAAATTGTAGTTTGCAAAACTCCAGCTTAAATGGTGTACGGAAGCTTTTAATTTGGATCCGAAGTTTCACTTTAAACAGTAGAGAACAGACAAAGTGCATTTCTTGAACGCTAATGCATCGAACTTAAACCACTTTCTTTGAACAACTATTTCAGAAAACATGCCACACAAATGCCCTAACTACTGTTAATACTCTTCGATTCGGGTACAAATTTACCAAGTACTTTCATTAGTGGCCATTAATTAAATTAAATTTAAATATACATTTTGGCAAACATCTGTTCTCTCAGTCATTAATACATAATATCTTTATCAAAAAAAAATCCACCCCTATCTTAGCTTTGGTCTATTTAAACCATTGGCTATTTAGTTGTCTTAAGCCTATTTTATATTTTAAAAAAAATGGGTTGTTATCTGATTGTTGTCTCATTTTCTTCAAAACCATCTATAATTTCAATTAAATAGTTTGCTTGTATTATTTTTAAATGTTCATTGTAATTTGAAAATATATACATTTTTAAACTTCATTCAATTGTACTAATTAATTTTTATAATAAAAATATACCTAAACTCATTTCATAAAAATAAAGTTCAACTTATATTATTAATACTTTATATTGTTATTTATGTATGGGCTTTAGACAATTTCAAAAAGGTGCATATAATTCAAAAAGGTATATAACTTTTAGAAACCAAAAAAAATATTGTTTTCCTAAGCAGTGTATAGAAAAAAAATTACACAATTAAGTACATATTATGTTTATTAATTGAAACAAAATTGTGCACATAATAGGGAAGAACTCAATACAAAGTTATCAAAAATTTACAATTAAGTAAAATTAAATAAATTGAATGTAAGTTTGGTTCTCTACTATCATTAATTCGGGAATCATTACCTACTATTGTTGAAAACGAATAATCATTTTTAAAAAATGAAATTGCCTATTCAACTGTTTTAAACTGAGTTTTTGTACACTTTTACATAATAAAATCTTTTTCCAATTTTATTTTTATTAATTTAATTTTTTTTATTAAGAATTAGTTTTTTTTTTATTTGTTTTTTTATACAATTTCTTTATTAAATATAATTTGCGTACAATGTTTTGATACGTTATGATTAGATGTTACAATATTAAGTTTATAGACTTAGTCTTTTACTTATTTTAATACGGAGTATAATCAATTGATATTTAAAATAATTAATAAGTCATAACATAATTTATGGAAAAAAAATACAAAAACCCACTTGTAGAACTACTTAAATACATATAAATATTATACATAATAAATAATACTAGTAATAAAATAAAATAAACTTAGAATTACAAAAACATATACTTAATACTATAATATATGAATAAAAAAAAATATTGTGAAACACGAATATAGTAAAATCATTAATGACAGACAAAATCAAATGTGTTTGTGAAAAAAGATATGTTAAAGAATTTTTAAGAAATGTCTCTCAACATTGCAGTGGTAATTTAAAGTTTCGCTTATTTGAAACATATTTGATTTTGTTAACATTTTGTATTAAAGAGTTAGTGGAGAAGTTAACCATTTTGTTATAGTGTTTATTGCTGATTAGTTGTTTGATTGATAATTTTTTCAACATACTAACAACATTTTATTTTTATTCTAATAGATAATTAATTACAGTGAGTATGTTTGGAACGAATGAATATTTTAGAGAGCGCTTTGTGGAAGATGCGGCCGATTTGCATTGTAGTGTAGTAATGCGATGATTGGGAGTGTTGCAAGAACACAAATCTGTTTAGATGAGACTCAAACCCGGGACTAGTAGTAGGTAGTATCCATCAGTGGCAGGTTAGTGGTTCTCCAGTACTGTTAGTGCAGTACACCACTAAGCCTACTACGATTAACGAAGCCTGACACTCTATCTCCTACTTCATTATCACTATACTAAATACACTAGTATCTGATTATATTCGGTCCTGTTTATGAGATGTTCCAGCCACCTGGATACATATAGTAATAATGGTGTGTCTATCATAAAACATGTTCCTGGTTTACAGTGCACATTTTTTCGATGCTTCGACAGGCCAAAACATTATTCTATTCTTGTAAGACCACCCAAGCGTCCCGACGCCCTCCTACCAACTTTACACAGTAATAAATATTGATTTTTAGGATAAGATTTCTATAACATTGATTTTTAATTGATCAATATGTTGTATAAAATTCGGTTTTTTACAAAGATAAATGAAAACTCGAACGATGAATCGACGATAGTTCATCTGAGGCTTAAGAGTAATATTCATAGCTTAAATTAAATTGGAAACAATGCAATAAAGCTATAATAATAAACACTTAGTGTATCTTTTATATTTAAGAAAAAAGGTGACTGCTGTAGGTATTTAGTAAAAATTATAATAAAACATATTTCTTTTTCTTTTAATATCTAGTATGAGGTTACGTATAAAGTAACAAATGGGTGTAAATGGTTAAACGTATTTTTTAATGAAATCCTCTATAAGCTGTATTAACTTTTTATATATTTTTTCTCTATAAATTATGTCTTTTATCTGTTAATATTTTTGTATCATTGTTAAGCAATTTTATATATTTAATATTTGAATTATTTCAATCTAATTTTTACAAATTATCTATCTTAAAAATAAAAGAAGTAAAAATATAATGTTATTAATACATCGTCATATATTGTTTAATAATATTTTTTATTACTCATATTTAATAAAAATGTGTTATAGTAAAAACTATGGAATATTTTCATTTATGAAGTACAACTTTATATTATTCAACTTGTATTGTAGACCATATCATGTTTTCTTTTTGAGTTTCATCAATATAATTATCATTATGCAAAAAAAATTATGCAAATAAAATTTGTGATTATGCCGAATTTCTCATATACATACATAATTTATTTTATGTGCATTACTGTTTTATTACGTGTATGTATTTTAAGTTAAACATAAATACTACCACCGATACTAAAAAGCCGGAGAAGTGGATGATAATCGGCTTTAACGGTTTAACTTGAACATTTATTATCATATAAATTTTGTATTGGTTTTACACTAATAATTTAATTAGTATTGCCGGCATATTTGGATAGTTCAAAATCATCGTAATATTTGAAGAATGCATGGTTACTATTTGACCACCTTTAATATGATCCATCCTCAGCTAAAATGATCCCTGACTAAGTATGAATGGTATTAAAGCTGAGTAGTGATCTTGTGAATGCATATTATGCAAGCGTGTATTGATTTTAGAGTCGCCCTCGTCGTGAACAAATACTCTCTACTTGCAAACTATTCAATATTAACGTGGGGTTTTGTTTGAAATGTACACTGTGGGGTGGTGGTGGACTCCCGCACACCCTTATACCACCCCCTCGGACATTACATACCCTAGAAAGGGTTACCATACCTCCCTTCCCGGCTCTATGTGCGCAAATATATTATATTAATAACCCCGTGTCCGCTTTGTTAGATTTACGATGCACACACCTAATGAGAGTGTTTGCCACTGCGATTTTTGGACCTCGTTACAACCCGAAGCCCTCCTCAAACTTCCTACCCAATTTACTTCAAATTTATGCAGAGAGAACATCCTTAAAATTGCCGAAAATTTATGTACAAGATATTTATACAAAACTTTTTTTTAAACATTAATATTTAATACTGGAGTTTGTGTCAACTTTATACACAATATATAATATACAAAGGCAGGGTAGACCTAGGCTAAGATGGGCGGACGAATTTTATAAGGTGGTTGGGAGTTTAGGTATTAATAACTGGAGGAGCATTAAGTGGAAGATGCTGGTGCGGGAAGCCTTGGTTCATCACTGAACTGGAGTGCTTATGATGATGATGACGATAGGAGTAAATTCATACTTGAATTGAGACCAGTGAAATAAAGGTTGCTTCATTTGAATTATTAAACCAATGTTGTCTCTACGATATAGAAAGTATTGAAAATAAGCCATTGTTAAAGAATGCGACCCTACGATTACATAGATTAGAACAAGGATATGTCTTAGTATGAACAAACTATCAGGGGAAATATGTTTTCTTATAAAGTACAAAAGCTCAATGTGATGATGATGATATAATATACAGGGGGAACTTGAACTAACTGAGAATATTTTGGGGGCTGGAAGAGTATTGCAAAAATAAGTAAATAAAAAAATATTATATATTTATAAAAACTTTGAAACTGTTGGAAAAAAGTTGACTATTATTATTCATGTAGAGAAAACACTATACATATATACAAATTCATCAAATATGAAAAACATACTTTTAGTATTTACTTATTTTTAATCAAACTCATTAAATATTAACAAAATCAAGTGTAAATTAATTTGAAGACTTATGAAATATTTGAGTAACATCTCTTGAATTGTTTTTTTATTAAGTTTGAATTTCGAGAAGATAAGGAAGTATCTATACCTGTTTTAGTTCAAATAATTGTCATTAAAAAAAATAATCACAACAAACATATATAATAATAAAGATAAAGGATATAATTATTATTCGAATCGCGCTGTCAACAATGCTTCCTGATTTCAATATCATTTTTTTTAAATAACTAACTATATATGAATAAATAAAAAAACAGCTTAATACGTCAATAAATGCCTCCCTTTGATTGTATCATCAACAGGCAATTTTTTTAAGAAATAAATAATATGTCATTTTACTGTATCTACAGACTTAAGTATACACCATAATAATTTAACAGTATGGTAAAACTTGTTTTAAATAATTTTCTATTGATTCCCGTAGTGAGTAATTAAAGTATCGAAGGAAACAATCGTTGGGTGCGTCGCCCTTTAGAAAATGACCGCTTGTACCCTTTCCCATTACACGTGGACATTGAAAAAGAGGTCTACCCTACATGTAGGGGGAAATGCATCGGATATTCTCAAACAAAATATTTGATTTTATATATTATTATTTGGTACAAATCAAAATGCTTGCCATTTTGAACGCGTGACATAATCGGAATATTTTGCACGTAGGAAAATATTTATTTAATACAATATTGCAGTTAATACGAACGTGCAGCGAACTCATTATTTATCATAAAACAAAACCAAAAAAAATAATCAATTAATTCTCCAAAGTAATATTGGAATATCGTACGGGATTTTAAATTATCAGTTGTCATCAGTCATTTAGACACTGCATCTCAATTTTTAAATTAATATTTTGGGTATCGAAAAACATAAAAAAAAAAATTATAAACGATTTGATGGGGCTTTGTGTTAATTAATTGTCCATCAATGATCACCGACTTAATAATCGCCTGAGTATTTACCCTACGATCCAGGAAATTAGATTTAACCTGGATGAAGATAATCGATCGGGATTTTATTAATATTATTCGCGATCTCCCAGTCGTAATAACTGATCAAATCAATTTAAATTATTTTGACTTGAGTAGGATTTGAATCCATGACCGCAGAATTTGTAGACTATTGCCTTATCCCCCGAGCTTTATATTTTACCTTTATTTTAAGATGATATTAATAAATTGTAATTTTTTTATAATTTTTACCATTTCCGAATGAATAATTAAAATCATTAAAATAATAGGTATAAAATAAATTTTAAATATAAACATGTTGTAACCTGAACCAACTTACTTGTGTCGGCGCAGGTTGAATATATAATTTCACTGATAATACAGATTCACTACAGTATATGTATTTCTTCAAATAAAAATGATTTTAATACTACTAAATTTATATTACATACATTTATTAAAAAATATTGGCGAGGACAATTTTTTTGTCAAGCAAATTAGATTTTCTTTCAGTTTGGGAAAAGATTCAAAATCACTGATACTGAGTAGAAGTTAGGTTGTATTTTAGGGTGGCAAATAGTGAGAAGACTGTGCAATTACCGATACTGTGGTGCCAAGTCGAAATTAGGAACTGTCATTTGCAGTGCGTGTCCACCATAAGGGTGGTTTTAGGGTGAGACTAACACCCACACTACTTTCACAATATACCCTCGTTCTATCAATATGTTAATCCGATTCATTACCTCATAATCAATATGAAATTCGTACAATGGTCGACTTTATATCGAGTCAATATTGAATTTGTATATCAATCAAAGTAATCAAAAGCCACTCAAGTTATTGAATACATACATATAAGCAAAGTTCTAATCATTTGTTTATATTAGACATACATTGAAGATGTTATAAAACAAATAGAATTCAAAATAATGATATCTCAATTGAGCTTTAAACGAAAAACAAAATATTTATATATTTAGGGGATTTTTCGAGAAGGTTTTTACAAATTTTGTTTTTTTTTTACACACAACGACTTGTAATTTAATTGTCTTTCGGTGGTCTTAACTATTACTAGTTTTACAGGTCACCGACTTAATAATCGCCTCAGTATTTATCTTAAAATTCAGTAAATTACAGTAAATCTAGATCCAGACGATCGATTGGGATTTTATTAATATTATTCCCGAACTCCAAGTTGTAATAACCATCAAATTAAATTTTAGTTGATTTTGATTGATTTGCGAGATTTGAACCTGTGACCACAATATTTATAGCCACGCGTCTTATCCCCTGAACTGTTACGCTAAATGAATTAAAACATTTTTTTGTAAAATCTAAAAATGCATGCAACAAAAATGTATGAAAATCCAAGATACGAAATGTTTTAAATTTATATGTGCTTAAAGTAGATTTCGAAATTGTATAATTCATTACTGTGCTTATTCGACAAAAAAAATATATAAAAAGCTAATTTTCTGTCCAAATACGTCATATTCGTATTTTAAGTATCGAGTAGATCATCAATCATGATTTTCTGATTAGTTAACCAGATTTTTTAAATGATTCTAATAATCATTGTACACTTACACACTTATTAAATGCATCCCTTGATTATTAAGCTAAAATTGCATATATTAGAATTGAGCTAATTCTGTGTATTATAAAATTTAAATACCAGATTATTAAATTAATTTTATTGGTGAGGTTTAAGAGGTAAAGATCTCAAGGCGCAAGTCTGAGGAGGAGCGTCGTCCAACTGGAGACTTTCTCACGCCCCTATTTAAGGGTGGGAGGAACATCTGACACACCCTCTTATACTATCATCACTTTTAATACTCTATCTACAAACTATCACAATCAATTATATATTCTTCCACTAAATATTCAACAGAGGCTTCAAATACGTTCATTTATTCATTTTGTCTGGAAATGTATATTGAGTAAAAAAATTACCTTTACCAGAATTAAAGACTTCATATTAAATACATCTATTATTAGACTGGATTAATGTATAATATATAATATAAAAATGTGTAATTTTATACACCCCCAAAATCAAAATGCATTTTGCATAATCGGGTCATAACAAAATATGAACCCAAACTGATTCATTATTAAAAAAGGTTTTTTTTTCGTTTTGCCTATGATTATTATTTTACCTAAAACACGTCAACTATTAATCATTTTATTTAAATATTTTTTATATTCTTATTACATACTTGAACATTATATTTATGTGTATTAAAGCGAAATAATTCTAAAAAAATGAATTAACCTCGATACACCAATCATCTCAGGTTAATTCATTTTTTCGGAATTATTTCGCTTTAATGTAATGTTTAAGTATATAAAATCTTTGATTGGTTCAACTGATTTCACAAAAATATTATATATATATTCTTATTAATTTTGCTTGTAAATCATTTGTCGGTAAATTTATTTTGTAAATATTCTTACTATACAAAAAAGCTTCTTCAATTACCTTTCAATTAAAAACTAAATCGTTTATAAATGTAGTTCATTTCATAGCGGGATGTTTAATAGAATTATAAATAATTGGTGCACATCAATTATTAATCATTTTATTTAAATATTTAATATATTCCTCATGAGCCGCCTTGTGGCCGAGTGGTTAGTGTAACGGATTCGTGAGTGAAGACTCCCGGGTTCGATTCACGGCACCGGAGTCACTTGGTAGATCTAGCTTAGCAAACTAGATCTTAAGTACTCATTGCTGTGTGGTGGCCTGGGAAACCATCTCTACTATATTCTCCCGTAAAGGCCAAGGTGGCCTGGCCAACCCCTTATAAAAAAGGGACTCCCGCCAATAGGGAAGGCGTCACGGTATTTCCCATATATTCCTTATAATTTTGCTTGTAAACCATTTGTCGGTAAATTTCTTTTGTAAATATTATAACTATACAAAAAAGTTTCTTTAATTAAATTTTAATTTAAAAATGTATATCGTTTTAATTGTAGTTCGTATCATAGCGGGATGTTGAATAGAATAATAAATAATTGGTGGCTAATTGATTTCAAATCTTCAAACGACAGAAACTTCCCATCTCCTCGAAAACAATATTATTGAAAGAGGGGTGGATTCGTAATGGTTAAAACAAGAGGCGGAAGTTCGTGTCGAAGATAATAATAATAAAAGGGGTTGTGTTTTTTAAAAGCGGCTCAATGTCTTCAAAGGAACAAAACCATAACAAACAGTGTCAAATAAACACACACTTCGTGACTTACAAACACTCGAGTATTTATACTTTGCATTTAAATTTTAAACCAATTAATAATTCAGTCCACTTACTTGTTTTTGATCTCGGTTCTCTTGGTCCGTCTACGGTGACTTTGATTGCTTTATTGTACGTTGTTACTTGAGGAGGTGTTGTTGATACTGTTATTGTTAGTGTGAAGGATTTCCCTGAAAAAAAAATATTTTCATTTAGAACATTCTTGCATTGTATAAATTTAACATAAACTGAAAGTAAATGTTTTTTTTTCAAATGTACCACCTTAGCAAAGAACATAACATCGACAACATTAAAAACACTTTCAAACATTTGTTTTTTTATCAACTCAATATAAATTAGTTTAAAATGCGAATGCTTATATAATAAACATAAAGGATGTTTGTAAAATATCCATTGATGGCCAATATCTTGTGGATAATGTTGTTTACTTCAATATAATATTCAGTAATATAATTAATTAATCAATAAATCAATAATCACTCCAATTTGCCAATAAATAAGCAAAAATATTTCTCATTTAGGTACAGTATTTCATAGTATTTATTATTATAAAAGCCTTAAATTCATTATAAAAGAGAGTAAATAGGGATTTAGGGATCATCCTTGATGCTCTAATCTTCTTAAATCTTAAAGATTGGAGATAAAAAAATATTTTAATCATGAATACTACATAAATATGCACTATAAGAAACTATAAACCAATGAGTCATAAAGTTTCACAAAATGGGTTTGTAATCTTAATGTAAACAATAACTGTGCAATATTTTTATAATTTCTCGTTTTTGATGCTTGTGGTGTTAATATGGTAGCTATTTGATTATGAATATGACATGATGCATTTTCAGGTAATCAAAGTCCCAACAGTACTCAACCTGAAGGGGTGGATATAGGGGCTGGTGTATTATTTTACATTCACATTTTTTAATATTAAAAAAATACGGTCCCATTTGCATATGGATACCCTCTAGGGTATGGATATTCTCTCAATGAATTATTTGATAAATGTGTAATAGTGTATGAATGTTGTGTTCATATCAGGGCATTTATGGTGAGTGTGGCTGGTACGAGGTTTCGCCAACAATGATGGCCCGTCTCATCCATCAACCCCTAAAAACCCCACCCTCAACCCCAATGCCCGTACTTTGGCGGCTGTAAAAACCTACAAAACACTCAAAACATAAAATACAAAACCGAAACTGTTCACCCCCAAAACAGCCACGGCCACAATTTGAAATGATAGTCGACACGAATGCCTTCGGACGGATGAACAACCGGGAGGGAAAACTTTTCAATCAAAAATATTTACATCACCATTATTAATAAAATAAAATAACCAAGAATAAATGATAAAATGATCCAGTATACTGATATAATAATAAATGACAAAACAACCTATATAACTGTACTAGATTTTGTTTTGTTTCTGAAAGAGTAGACTTTTTTTTATAAAATTAAAAACTAGTTGCGACAAGTTGTAGTGCTTAGTCAGGATTTAATTTTTACTCAAATACAATTTAAATTTCTATATAAATTATAAACAGTTAATAAATAGATAGTGTAAATTATTATATCCAGTATACTGATAAAATAACTCAAATAAGTGTAGTAGATTTAGTTTTGTTTTATGAAAGAGTAGACATTTCAATATATTTCAATATATGTCAAATTATTATGGAAAGTATCATATTTTTTTAACTTTAGGCACTTAATTGCTTTATTTAATTTTCATATCGATAGATATAATGTTGAAGTGAACACAGCGTAAACGCTTTTCAGTAGGAATAGTAGCTTTGATATAATATTCGATGTTGAGTGTTTTCATACGGATGAGAGTGCACTATAAAGCCAAGTAGTTTACGTTTAATTAAATATGTCATTCATACATATTTATTTGGTGTTTCATTACAGGGAGTCAAAGGGGATACTGTGGATGTACTGCTTCTATACTATCATAAATCATATGTCAAATAGAATCGATAATGTTACTACCTTTGCTATTTATATTATACATATACAATCATCACTAAGGCACCTACTGATTTTTTAAATAAATTAATTATTACTAATATATTCAAAAACGTTTTATTTTAATTCGGTTTCTAGCGATCTTCACACCACATGCATTTTAATTTTGAAATTACTGTAATCTAAGCAGTTGTTGATGCATTATATTAATGTGTATTAAATAGGTACAAATAATATTGAAAACATAACTATTCCTATTAATTAATGAAAGCCATAATAATTCAGTTATATGGCAATATTTTTAACAGTAGGTATATAGTTCAATTGTTGTTGTAATGTTTATTGTTATGGGTCAAAAAGAAAATTGTGAAATAATATCTTCGAAACCATTTTTGTAAAAACTACAACAGACACTTCCAATGTCCATCAAAAAGTAAGTAATAAATAAATATGGAACAACATCGGCTTATTATTATTAGTGGTAATCAGAATCTGGTTGACTTAAATGTGAAAATAGCAATCATAATTAGATTATCACTTATAATTTTTTTTGGGATGGCTTACATCATCTTGAAATATTTTAGTTAATTTAAAATTCGCCGTGTATACAGTACAAATAGTATATTTAAATAATTAGATAGATTTTCTGTATATTCCACATTATTAATGTAAATGAGAATAGTCTTTTTCATGAGACATCTAATATTGGAACTTAGAAAACAATATATTGCACTACTATGAAATTCCATCAATCCCTCTACATACTCAGCAATTATATTTAAACAAACTACGTTTAAAATCCGAATAAATTATTTAAATACTAATAGCAAATTCAGTATAAAAAAATTATTGCGTTATATACGGTTTAATGGACATATTCAATTATCAATTGGGATAAGAGGGCGAATCCAATCGAGTAGGTGACAATTAAATATACAATACATATATGGATTTGGGCAATATTCCAGCAAGGGTGAAGAAGTTGTCAAGGGGTAGAGAGGGTTGAAGTAATACTGGATTGAGAAATAGACTTGAAGATGTATTGTGTGTGTCGTGTCACTAGTCGAGGACCTTTCTTCGATCCTCTTCAAAGCATTGTTCCATGGCAACGATGTCTTTAACTCTGCGACGAATATTTAACACAATTTAATATTCGAATCTAATAAATAATGTATCCTATTAAGGATTTTGATAGTTGAAAAATTGTTTTTTTTTTATTATTTAGATAATAATTACCCTTGCAGTGCTCCATCAATGGTACTATAAGAAGGGAGGGAAATTCCATGGCAAGTCGGGCGATGCATATTTCATTGTACGACGACACCGTTCACATATTTAGTGTTGATACACCCTGAAAGCCTTTCATCGAACTACTTGTTCGATATCTAATTAATAATAACTAAAATATTTTGAATGGCTGAAATTGACCAGTCAAAGCTGTCAAATAGCCATTATGTTGGATATAATAATATCTGTGATGTAACAGAGTTGGTCTAATTACTAATCTGGATTGAGCCGTCACAGTGTGGGATTGACATCATGACAAACCTAATACAACTCGATTCATAAACCGTTAATAATATGTCAACAGATATTGGATGCCCAAGGATATATTTTGTAAGATTACTTGCAGATAATTTATATTGACTAATAAAATATTTAAACAACGTATTAAACGTTCTAAAAAATTCTTTAACAGGTGGAAGCATGGATACGATAAAATTTTCCTTCGATAGAATTAATATTACTTATTATAATTTTACTGGATTAGAATTTCACTAAGCAATAATGGTAATTTTTTAATAACTTTTATGAGACTGGTGAGCAATGTATTCAATAAATTATTTACTTGCATTTAAACGGTCATATGAGCTTTTTTTACAGACAAGACAAAAATAATAATAAAAAAAGGTTTAAAATAAAAATGATGTACACAAATGTATGTATAAAATAAAATAAGGTGTAGGAATCAATCATTTATTTGTTATTATATAAGGTCGCTCCTTAACAAGCCCTGTAAGTGTGGCAGAATTGGTGGAAGAGAGTTCACTTAGGTGCGCAAATTCATTGCCAAGTCGTTGTTTTTTTTTATTATTTATTTAAAATTTATATATATATTTGGCAAATTTATAAATAAATAATTAACTGTTTGATAGGTACCCATAAAACAAAAATATCTCAATACAATAACACAAAAATTCAAAAGGATGGCACTCTTGATAATTGTTAATAACAATTAGTATAATGTTTCAATATTTTAATTTGAGTTATAGGAGTAAATTTTGTATCGGAAATACTAGCCAGCAAGCCTGTGGGTAAGATAAGGCAAGGTAGACCTAGGCTAAGATGGGCAGGCGTGTTCTATAAGGTAGTTAGGAGTTTAGGTATTAATACAAATAAGTGGAAGATGCTGGTGCGGGAAGCCTTGGTTCATCACTGAACTGGAGTGCTTATGCTGATGATGATGATAGGAGTAAATTCATACTTGAATTAAGACCAAAGTTGTCTCTACGATATAAAAAGTATTGAAAATTAGCCATTGTTAAAGAATGCGACCCTAAGATTACATTAGAAGATACATTTAAGAGATAGATTAGAACAAGGATATGTTTTTGTATGAACAAACTATCAGGGGAAATATGTTTTCTTATAAAGTACAAAAGCTCAATGTGAAGTTTTTGATGTAGATGGTTATAGGGTGTGTTTCGGATGATTGAGTGATAAATAGAGAATGTGATGTGCGAGAAGATGGAGTAAGTAGTGTGGTTGAGGGTTGAAGGTGAGGCAGGTGAGCGGCTCACCAAGATGACCAACCAACCAACCAGGTGGTCTGTGGCCAGTGGTCAGGGGTAGCCAACTATCGTGGCTGGACCCCACAGCCACAAAACCTAACCCCAAACTGACCTCCTCATCATTATACCCCTGACAATGTGCCTTTATCGAACCCGCATCCAGCACATCGATACCCGACCGCTCTCTAATTGTTTATGAACTCTACACCTCACAGTTTAAAGCAAGTCTTTAATAGCTACGCAACAATCTAAACAACGCCAGGGTATGAATTTTATAAATATGGGATTTTTTTTATTTGGTGAAAGAATATTGGCAAGAGAGCTTGCTCTAGTCCCAGAAACTGGCTCTTACAAAGGTTATTAGCATAGTTGTGCTAAAATTGGGCAAAAAATAATATACGCATATGACTCTGTCCCGTTCTAAAAAAACAGAAGTGAGAGTAACTGAGTGCTGCATTATCATCACTTTGGGATCCCCCATAATGCTCTAGTTGCAGTAGCAATAAGATATTAAAATATATGTATTTATAAATTAATAAATAAACGGGATGCAATTAAACAGAAGGGTTTGTTTATAATTTTATCTCTGCACACTTATTGAAAAAAATTACGTATTTTTTAGAACATTGACCAGCGTAATAGAGGCTCAGGGGATAAGAAACGTGGCTACAAATACTGTGTTCATGGGTTCAAATCCCACTCAATAATTTTTAAATTTATTTGATCGGTTTTTACGATTGGGAGATCGGGAATAATATTAATAAAATCCCGATCGATCGTCTTGATACAGGTGTACTCTGATTTCCTGTATTTTAAGGTAAATACTGTTATCAAGTAGGTGACCTGTGTAACAAGTAATAGTTAAGATCACTGACAGACAGTTAACACGTGGTTGTGTATAAAATACCCTCACTAAAAAAAAATAATAAAGCTTCTCGGGGCATAAATAAATAAAAATAAACATATGCGGAAAGAGTAATTCTTTTTCGCCCAATTCTGCACAACTATGGTTATTAGTCAAATTAACACCAAATCACATGGAACGATTACAAATACATGTTTTAACTGTATAACATATTGTATAACTCAATTTTCCTCTTCTAGTGTGATTATTTGTATGTATACGCTCTGATGATTTTTTAGGGTAGTTAACTGTAGGTTCTAGCAAATTTAAGTAAAATAATATTATTTTCCTCAGTATCAATGATTTTTAACTTAATCACTTTTTATGACTATGCATCTCTTGAGTATATTGAAATAATTATTTTTAAATTAATATGTTTCTTACCTCTGCCACTCCTTCCGACGAACCTGAGGTCGTTAAACTTGGCAACCTGGTTCTTCATGACAGCCGTGGAGTTCCTGAGTTCAGCACAGTAGTTCTCATCATTACCAGCCCTCACAGTCACCACAGTTCCATCGCCGACATCCCCTAAAGCCACCACCTTGAAGGCCACCGGCAATGTCTTGTTGGACCTCCAGTGGGGCGGCAGTACTGTACATACAAAATGCGGACTTCCCGTCCTGACCAGCTCTCCCGGGTGTTCGGAGAGGAAGTCTCCGAGCGTTCTTTCGGCCAAGATGTCTGAAGTCATCTTGGTGTAGGTCTCCTGTAGTAGTGTTGTCGCCGAATCCGGGGTTGTTCCTCCGGCTCCTGCTGCTCCACTCCCCGAGGAGTTGTTGTTAGTAGTGAGGTGCATCTTGGAGCCCGCCTTCGATCTCTGGGTGGTACACATAAAGTCACTTTAAATGTCACTATATTTACAAATTATTATTAATATGTCTTCCATTTCACATGTCATCAACACTGAAAATCCATTCGGTAGATTTTTCGGCGACGCTTACTTTGCGCACTGTACATTTTTAATCACTTTCAAACCTAGAAAATAAATATATACATTAAAAAAATTATAGTAATCGATTTTTTGTACAAAGAACGATTTATGATAATGATTAGGATTTAGATATGTATTATATGTATAATATACGCGGATATTTTACAAGATTTTTCATTTTAGGACATCAATTTTTTTTAAGGAACGATTACAACTCTATTTAATTCATAATTTTAATGTGTAGTTTCTGTGGAAATATATTTATATATATGCCAGAGGGGATTTTTAGATACAACAACGTGTTAATTAATTTTCTGTCGGTGATTTTAACTATTACTGGTTACACAGGTCATCTCAGTACCTTACAACTTAAACGAGAATCGGAGTAAATCTGCATCCAGACGATTGATCGGTCGATCAATTGTATTAATATTATTCCCGAACTCCCAGTTGTAATAACCGATCAAATTAAATTATTTTTTAATTGATTTTGATTGATTTACGGGATTTGAACCACAGTATTTGTAGCCACGCGTCTTATCCCCTGAACTATTACGATAAATGAATAAAAACATGTTTTTTTGTAAAATCTAAAAATGTAAGCAAATTTAGTATTCAAAAGTGTATGAAAACCAAAGTTACCAAATTCTTTAAATATATATACTTAAATTGGATTTTAAAATTGTATAATTAATTACTGAACTTATTTAAATAGAATTAAATACACATATGTTCCTCTCAAAATATGTAGGTAAGTCATATTTGTAAATCTGGATTGATCCATCTCGAATTTTTTTTCGATTTCTCGATTTCATTAATATTATTCCCGATCTTCCATTCGTAATAAAAAATCAAATCATTTTTTTTTAAATTTTGGCATGAGCGATATTTGAACCTATATCCACAGTATTTTTAATCACGTGTCTTATCAGCCCTTACGCTGGTTAATATACGGTATAATTTTTTTTTTTTAATTATATAGAAAGGTGAGAAAAAGAGTTTGTTGCAAATTATTTCTGGGTATAAGTAATAAATAATTTCAATGAACTCTATATATATACTAGCTCTCTACTAGCCTACTTTTTTAAAATTATTTAGTACAATCTTTATTAATATTATATATTATGATTTTGGTTGTATTATAAAGTAGTGAATCAAAGCCGTCGGCTTGTTTATATGGAGGTGATGATATTGTGATGATGGTGTTGCTAGGAGACGAAGCTTCAAGTTGACGTGTAAAAATGCACGCGGCGGCCTTGCCACACTTTTTTTCATGAATGAAATACACCCCCAAAGCACCCCACATTCATCCCCCACCTGTACGGAAAGCGCGCGCAATCTACAACCCCTATTTTTTTCCTTTTTCCCCATCCATTTTCGAAACTTTTGGCGGTAGTTCTCACACCGATGACAGTTCAAACTTTTCGCCAACACATCCGACACTCGAACTTTTAATTGAGTTTCAAGCATGCCTTTTTTAACATTGCACCAACTCTTTTTTGAAATAGACACTACGCTTATAAATCGATCGATATACATTATGCCCAGACATGTAATCATTCTTCTTGAACTCGATTCGAATTTGTTATTAAGTATTATATTGTAAATAAAAATGTTATTAAAACTATCATGTCATTTAAAGGTAAAAATATTTAAATACTCTTTACACCTAAGTCCATATTTTTTTATTATCAAACAATATAAAATTCAAATTTAATAAATATATTGTAATATATTCTAGTTGATTCGATTGTTCGCAAATAAAATAGAATTTTTTTAATGGGAGAGATTGATCATTTAAACTGATTTAATAATCAATTATAATATTTAGATTTTATTAATTATTTAATACTACAATTCAATCCCATGTGAAAATTGTATTAGATATTGATACAGCTGAATAGTAAGTTTATTTAAATATTGTTTAAAATGATGTATTTACCTATTATGTGAATGAAATATTATCTTGTATTATAAAGTGCACGACACAAACACATTAACACAAACACTTCTTAATCCCAATACAAAAGCCAAGAAGATCCCCATAATCCAGAGATGACAACCCCCAACCTTAGCTTCTTTGTCTTTGTCTAATAATATTGTAATAGTGTCAACTGTCACCGTGACACGTGCTTGTATACGTGTTAACCGATCAACGTTCGAACCAGAAGTGCGTCAGATATGCAAGGTGCGTTTTCAACACGAAGGGGTTGAAAATGGGGGTGGATGGTCATAATGTATGGCGTATATCAGGCCTTATAACTACACCATATAATACCAATCAATACAGACGTAAAACTAATCTGCAATACTACGCGTTTCTAAATTGCATCGTCGCCGATGCGAATTTCAAACTATTTCACATTTACACGTCCGAACGTCGAAATTCAATTTTCACAAAAGCCACCCCATCGTTCCGGAAAAGGAAACGTTTACAATTATACCTAATAGTTTGATCAATCTGAAGACCACACATTGTACTTGTAGTTCGGCGGCTTTTACTTGGATCACCATGCTGTAGTCGTAAAAAGTTAAACGTAAACATAAGGTTCAAAAGAATCCGCCCAATACGACAAACGTATACATGTATTTTTTAATTTAAAAAAAATATTGTACCCTCGAATTTCCATACACTTTCAAAGCACGATGATGTGGAATACACTGAGAAATATTTGCATTTGTCTATAACACGTGTGAGTTTAACACGATTGTTTTGTGTGGATGACCACCAACCGGTTCGAGAATGGAGTACAAACTGACTGATCGTGTGCGGTGGGGGTGAAGGGGTCTGTGGTCACCGCGGGGTGGGAAGGGGCCTCCACTGAAGCAGGGGGCGCCCCGCCCACCACCCCCCACATGAAAAAACTTTTGAATTATTTTTTAAAAAATCCACCCGATACAGTCAGTGGACAGCGTGTGAAAAAATCATTTTTAATGTGATTTTTGAGGTGAACAGAAAGGATGTCGGTGTGGGAGAGAACGGGGCGTCGCGACGCTGGATTAAATAGAGAGAGACAAAGCTATGTGAAGAGTGTGTGTGGGAGGAGTTGAGAATATTTTGCGGTTAAAGTGGGTTGGGTTTAGGATAAAACATACAAATAAACAAGTGTCTGTGTAAAGGAGATGGCCGATGTAAGAATGAGAAGCAAATAACGTAGCTTCATCATCACTAAAATATTCAGTATGGTGTTTATTGTATTACTATTAAAACGTACGTGAGATGCTCTTCGATTATTAACTCACTCAAAACTATTTCCTCTCTCAATAGTCCTCCTCAAATCAGAGGCTTTCAATAGATTTTCGCACAATCAACCCTCGTCTGCCATGGGTGACCTTTGGGATTAAATATCAATACAATTTACAAAAAATAATATGACTAAAAACTCAATGACAAATAAATCATTTCAATAAAAGCATATGTGCAATTAATTTCAACTCAAACCCAGTATATTTCATCATAAATAAAACGACAACATTATTTCTACATGCAACAAAATTTCATTATATCTTCGAATTAATTTACGAGTATTTCATGGAGATCTGGAATAATATAAGTAAAAATCTCGGTTGAAATTTTAACCAATTTTAGTACAAATACTGGTTTGAATTGTTAACTAATCTTAATCAGGTCTTACACGTACAACTATATTAATTAATGTAATATAATTACCGCTTATTAAGACATTTACATAATGGTAATAAATTATTACTTATAACCTTATTACCTTTTTGGGATTGATGCGGTCTGTTGCGGCACATAGGCATAGACTTTTCTTCTACATCGTATTTTCAATATTCATATACTTGAGGCTATTAAAATCAAAAGCTCTCAAATTCCGTTTATTATTTTTAACGGATTCCCTTTAGCCTTTTTTTGTAATATTTTGTAAGCTGTGTGTTTAGCCTTTTTGTGTCTTAGTTGTAATATTTAATTAAAATACCGTACATTTATTATTATTCTAAAGAAGACTTTCTATTTTGACTCGATTTGATTCTAACTGGATTTAGGAGCTTTTGATTCTGAGCCTTGATTCCCCCTTTTAGGTCTTTTTTTAGCACCTTTTTATCTGAATATATTATTTATTAACCATACAAGATGCTAATTAGGCCAGTACTTACCTACGGTTCAGAAACATGGGTTATTACCAAGACTGAAGAGGATAGGCTACTTAGGTTCGAGCGGAAGATTCTTAGGAGGATCTTGGGTCCTGTTCAGGAGGCACCGGGACTATTTAGAATTAGACGGAACGATGAGATTTACTCATCATATAAGAGCGTGAACGTAGTGCAGTTCATTAGGGCTTTAACATTAGGTTGGGCCGGACACGTGGAAAGAGCAGGAGGGATAGTATCGGAAATACTATCCAGCAAGCCTGTGGGTAAGAGAAGGCAGGGTAGACCTAGGCTAAGGTGGGCGGACGAGTTCTATAATGTAGTTAGGAGTTTAGGAATTAATAACTGGAGGAGCATTAAGTGGAAGATGCTGGTGCGTGAAGCCTTGGTTCATCACTGAACTGGAGTTTTTGTGATGATGATGAAGAATGGGTAATCGTGCGTATAGACAATGTATGTGTGTATTTATTTTTTCAATTAGCAACCCCATAGAGTGTGGTGGTTGCAGGGTGCTCCAGCAGCACAAATTTGATGAATGGAAGTAGTGGTAGTTGTAATAGTGAAGCTGTCCCATTGTTCCAGTTAATATTCATTAGACAGCATTGTATTGTATTGTATTGTATAGTAGAACCAGTAAGTGAATGTAGAGCCTATGTCTCGCGCCTGTTCACATGTCCTACACATAAACATTGATTTAACCCTTCATGTCATCCACAATACCAATACAGCCTTAATTAATCTTCAATTCAAAGATTCTTCAATCCTCGATCACTTCATTTACTTTAATCATAAGTGGAATTATTAAAATAATGCCTCCTTTGTACTAATTTGTATGTTGTACAACAACGATTTGACAATAGAATCTTAATCTGCCTATGGGAAAATAACTGTAGATTTTTTTTTACTTTAAATTATGAGAATCATACTAAATGACTTTTTGACAATAGTATTAACATATTAGACCGATAGTTAAATAAATCAATTCTATTCTATTATTACGGTATATTAAAAAAAAGCGCATGCACCGATTAAAATTATGTATGAATCAATTCTTCATCAAACCCTTCAAATAAATAAACGGCTGTTTAACAATAAATAATAAATAATAAAATAAATTTCTATCTATAATTGAAGGTAAAAATATATTTTAAAAAATTCAAAGGAAAAAAGAGAAATTCAGATGAAAAAAAATGATTATTAAATTAACAATGTTAATTGTTTATCCCCTCAAAACCTAGTTTTACAGGAGTTTAGTTTTTGTTTTTTTTTTGGAGGTAAAATATCTTATTATAAAAGTATTAAATGTATCTGTACATACTAAGTTAACTTTCACGGGGGGCTTATAAATAAATAATGTATTTAGTTGATATTGTGTATTAATATATGATTTTATTAATTTATGCTCCTAAATGCTTAAAATGAATCCAATATTGAAGTAAAATAAATAAAAATGCCCGCTGCATTGAAAGTGAATTCAATTAAGATATAAATTATAAGCAAATAAAATTCGTAACTAATTTGTGTAAAATTCAAACCTGAAATTCCAAATGATGATTTTTCAATAAAATTCAAAGGTACTATGTAAACAGGTCAGTTTTAATTTTTCTTTTGAGTTTCAGTTTGAGTTTTTTTAATAAATATTAATTACATAATACAGATTTTTTTGAATGCTGTTTAACATTACTGTAATATATTCATGACAATGGAGATGTTCAGTTAGATTAATATATTCAACCCTTAATATTCATTTCGCGTAGGCTCGAATCAAATTGAAGACGAGCTGTAAAGACTGTTTTTATTCAGCGCCAGATTTGAACGGGTCTTTGTTAATTAAATTGGAAAACACTGGACTCCCGTTTCATCCCTTGTGGCGCCCCCCTTTAAAATGCATATCTCTTTCTTTTTAAAGGGTACGAGGGTCAGTCGAGGGTAGATGTATTCGCATATGTTACCTACCCTTCCACATACCACACCACCTACAAAGCCTACACCTGTTTTGTAGATTCAAGTATATATTCCCATTAAACAAGAATTATCTCTGCCTGCTGAAAATTCCTTACTTTTCACTGTGAGGCTTTTTTGCGACTCGATTTGGAATAGTCTTTTTTACACAATTATTCTTCAAAAACAAGCAGCATAAGTAGCGTAATTTGTTGTAGGCAAATAATGTTAAGTCTGTTTAATCTTTGAAGCTATTTCCAACCCTCAGTGTGTTTGCTTAGATTTTGTGGACGAAGGTCAAAAACCCCCTTTAGTGTAGTCCATTGTTTATAATCTTTCCAAGGGGTGATCATAATTAGGGTGGTCATCCCATATCTATCATCTGAGACAATAGAAAAAGGGGTCAACTTCCATTATATAGCTTTACATGTACTAAACACAATGTAAAATAATTTTAAATTTTTTCACTACTAACTAACATGAGAATTGTCATGATATCAAATTATACGAGTATAATTTGATATCATGACAATTATGACAGTTATGGATATGATACGAACACTCATTTATAAGATGACAAGATGGATATATAATAAAAAAAACAATAAGAAGATGTTGATCCTGTTTTCTACTAAGTGGAATTCCATATTATAGATATATTTTTAAGTGATACTTTTGACTACTAACATGTTGTAATCTTCAAACTCTTCAGTTCGGTATATACTTTGACTTACTTTAAAAAATATCTTTAACAATAAGATGTATTAAATTAAATCTGTGTATGTATGTGTAAAAAAAATATCTTTATAATAGAATTACACTTAGTAGTGAACAGGATCAACAACATCTTATTGTTTTTTTTTATTATATATCCATCTTGTCATCTTATAAATGAGTGTTCCTTTCATTTCCGAAATTGTAAGTAAATGTATAATAACTAATTTCTTTCTTTTTACTTAACAAAACAAACTTAACCTGCGTAATAGCTCAGGGGATAAGAAGCGTGACTACAAATACTGTGGTCATGGGATCAAATCTCACACATGTCAAGAATTTTTTAATTGATTTGATCGGTTATTACGACTGGGAGATCGTCTTTATCCAGGTTTACTCTGATTTCCTGTATTGTAGGGTAAATCACCGACAGACAATTAACACGTTGTTGTGCATAAAAAACACTCTCAAAAAAGCTCCAATAAAGGTATAGGTTCTCTGGTATTCCAGACGACTCTTTTTTTCTCTTAATAATAATAATAAAAAAAATTGTATGTTGGTTAAAAAAATTACTTTGAAATTACATTCAAAGATGTCATCAGTTTTGCGCATTCTTTGGAAAGTTATCATTTTACATAAATGACTTTAAGTTATCAATTATATGTATAAAGTAGCTGTTTATATGTATAAAGTTTTTACATTGATTGATAGAACAACAAATCTTTGGAAATAGACTTTGGTGTACAGAGTGTATAAATCTTTTTACCTATAACTAACATAAGAATATTTTATTTAAATTTGACATGAATAATAGTATTAAATTATAGAAAGTATGGGAAAAAAATAAAAATCTATTTACATATTTGAAGATTCATAAATAATAACAACGATAAGAGCAATGTTAACAAAACAATTACAAAATATAATGCTTAAAAACTAAATAACAATTTGTTTGGGTTAAACCAAATTTTAGTTGAGCGGATTTTTAGAAATTTTTAAAAAATAATATCAGTTTCGGAAGTCCATTGGTAAAATGAACTTACGTTTCTTCGAGGCATATTTGGTTTTATTTACATGTCTTATGATTGGGTTAGTCGGGAAGTTAGTCATTTTAGTGTAATGTTTTTTACTCAAATCTGCGATATTTGCTTTGATCATTTTTAACTTAATGTCCTCGTGGACTTCTTTAAGAAATGTGCCAGGTTCAAGATCTAAGGCCATCTTAAGACACTTGTTTCGGACAATTTGAATTTTATTGATATGAATTTGTGAAATTAGCCGTTTGCATGTTTTATTTAAGGTATAATTTTAATTATTATAAAGTACGTACTCATGGTCGAGATTGTATGAAAGAATCCCAAGGATGCGGTATCAGAAATCATGGCTCGCTTTATCGTTATGTATAATATGATAATATGTGTAAAGGTTGTCGGGGGATGGTGGAATCCCTTAACCGGATCCTTTCTTGTCTGGCTGGTTCTCCATGCAAATTCAGGATGATGGTGGTGGTGGTGGTCAGCCATGGTCTCCTTTGTGCTTAGCCAATCGCCCCTCACATCTGCATAGTGAAGCTACTTCCACAGGGGGCTGCGTCAATAAATTCGCCCTTTAATTACGCCCCTACTATACACTTTTTAATTAATAACACCCCTACACGCCTACAAACAACAACTTCACAGATTTATAACTCCTTTTCATTTACCCAATATACATACACTGATTTGTCAATACTGCATACAATAGCATCCATAAGTATTTTGTATCAAAGAAATTAATTGCTTTGATTTCCAATCCATTAAATGTGCACTTGGTGAGAATGAGATTGTAAAATAAATTGGTATATTTCGGGTTGTTTTTAAGGCTCCATTTCATTTAAGATATTAAGCGGCTAACTAAAGAGGCCAAAACCACCACCAAAGGGGTAAAGAATATTACACTGTAGAACAGAGTAACTGAATGATTTTAATAATTTAAAATACACAAAAAAATAATACTCTAAAGTTTTTTTAAAATTATTATTATTACGAGTCTGAGTGAGAAAATTAGAGTTGCCCCATTCAAACTCGTCTACTTGGTCCACCTTCTTGATATTTAAATATCCATTTGGATGGCCTGCTAAGATATCGGTGATATCGATTCATCCCGTTTCATGCAATGAATGCAGTGAAGTGATATAAAAACAATACAAAAGAAAAAAGTATATTCTAGAACGCACGCGGGACATATTCCAAACGAAGATCGTTTATCAAGAATATTATGTTTTATTTGAAAGTAGGTAGTGAATTTTTAGTTTTGTTTTTATTTATTTATTTTACGCCTTGAGGAGCTTTTTTGAGAGGGTTACTACTACTACTACTACTACTACTACTACTACTAGTTACACAGGTCACCGACTTAATTATCAGTATTTACCTTACAATACAGGAAATCAGAGTAAACCTGGATCAAGAAGATCGATCGGGATTTTATTAAAATTATTCCCGATCTCCCAGTCGTAATAAGCGACGAAATCAATTTTAAAAACATGACTTGAGCTGGATTTGAACCCATGACCACAGTATTTGTAGCCACACGTCTTATCAAGCTGGTTTTCGGGTAATTGAAAAATTATTTAATTAATCACAGGTATAGGTATTAGGTATTAAAATATTAGATATAGTATGTTTTACATGAAATATTGCTTAGAATCCTTTAGCTTTGACAGGGTAACTGGTCAGTATAGTGAAATAGGCGGAAACGAGGGGATGCATAACAAGTCTTGAATATCGTCTTAAGCCTCGTACCTACCCTTTACAACCCTTCACTTGACCATTTCCTCAACAACCCCTACTTTGAGGCTAGCTGAATCAAATACACCCACTTTTATTACCCTCATTCAAACGCTTTGTGTTCTTTATCAATATTATTTTTTACTATCAAATTAAACAGTCAATCAATCATATAAAGAAATGCTCATATCCATAAACAGTTTAAAATTTGACATTGTTTTTATTAAATTTCAATAAAAAAAATTGTGGTTTTGCCTGAATTGAATACTCGTATTATTATTCACTTTTTATGAACCAGGAATTAGAGGCAATCTTGCTAAGAAATATTACCTTTTTACTAATCAAAAAGTTCAACCATACACGTATAGAAATAAAATTTAAAATCTTTTATATTCCAAGTGGTTTCTTACTAGAAAAACAATAATATCAATTTTTATTTACATATTTTATTTATTCCTAATTATTGTTTTTTTCAATTTGTGATGGATTGTTTTTTTTATTATAGTATGGTTTTTTTGTAAAGCCTTAGATTTTAATATTGTATCTAAGCCGTAAAAAAATATTTATTATATTTATCCATCTAATAATTATTATGTATATCGGGTGCTTTGTAAATCTCGTCTGGTGCTGCATTTTTTGTGCAATCATTATAGTAAATAAAACCAATTGATTGCACAAAAATGAACAGATAACTCTAGAACTACGTAGCTCACTGTCCGAAAAACCTACCCTAGGTGATTCAAATCCACATACAAATTAAACGTATAACAGTTTGTATACAAATACTAATACAAATGATTGTTATAATGGAGGGCGTAGCCAGTTATAAATGGAGGAGTGTAAGTGGCTGAGTGGTATAGGTTACAGTTTACGTTAGTTTATGAGCGGTTCGTAGCGAGGTGATTTTCCGGTTCGGCTGCCGGTAATGGTCCGGAACAAACCGGGACCAGTCCAGGACAAGTGTCACTGCCCAACATCTGTGTGACACGTGAGTGTCACACCCTCATATCTATGAAACACGCATTATATTATTTTTCATTATATCAAAGATGTTCATGAATAACTAGATAAGACTAAAATAAATATGGAACAAATCGCCTGCTCCAGCGTATAATATCGGAATAGTGCAATAAAATTCTGTGTGCTCTTAAGTCTTTATGGAACTGAGCCACATATTCAATCTGGTAACACTGCCTGTCACGTATCACTCGGTTTAATTATTATTTATAAAATACAACAGTTTACGATTAAATACCATCTATTGACAGAGACATGAAATGTGTGTAAATTTACATTAGTTGCCGGTCCAATAGGATTATTTTACTATTTCGAGAAAGTCCCACTTAATATGTTAAATAATGATTGAAACATTTTTTGACGTTTCATACATGCAATATGTGGCTCAGTTCAATAAAGACTTAAGAGCCCACAGATTTTTTTGCACTTACAATACTATACGCTGGAGCAGGCGAAATTTTTTCAAAATAATATTTTTTATAAATAACTAAAATATCATGATTTCGCTACAATGGTTTCCCATTAAATAATGAAAAGTTACTCTTTTTACTTAATTATCTTATGAATGAATGGTCTGTCAAAGGGACAGATAATGACCCTCACTATGTTTACGGAGAGCGTGCACATTTTTTTTCTTCATTTCACTAAAACCTTTTTTTGAGTGTTCCATATTTTTATGTTTTTCTTCATCTTTTAATTATTTTTAGATTTTTTTTCTTTCGACTTCCAACTGACGAGTGCAGCACTAACATCACGGCGACTTGGGATCCCCCGTAATGCTCTAGTGGTACTACAGTATGATATAATATATTTATTGATATGTAAAATAAATAAATAAATTATTACTCTTCTATCAATACTTGATTCGCATATAATAAAATAAAACAGTATTTTACGCACCAATTTTGGTCTAAATTAGTCCCTTTTGACATCAAAACTCTCGTTCTAAAACTAAATTCATTATGAAAAAAACTACTTAATAAAGATTTTTAATCCTTCCATACATTTTGGTTACAAATATTATGTCTGAAAATTGTATTGGGTGGAGAATGAAAATGATTACATTTTCCCCGTTTCAAGTTGACAAAGAAATAAAGATTTATTTACAGATGAAAAATTCAAGATAAAATATTATTTTAAAAAAATGTTAAAATGATCTGCTTATACATATGTATATTTAAAGAAGACATTGATTCTTGTATGTCAAATAAATCAATTATTACTTCTGAATCATGTTAATCTTGACCGTAAACAGCAGCTGTTCATCGATGAACAATATGGAGTGTATTTTCTTGAAATAAATCGGAAACACATGACAAACTTTACACACTTAATCCATTAGCAAATGGACAAAGCAGATGATCACTTGAGACCTCAATACATATTTCTGTCGATGGTCGGAAGCAATTTGTCTTGACCGCTTCTGGTCAAAGATAACAAAAACACACCCCTACTTTTGCAGCCCGCACATGCTTTATTATAATAATTAAAAAATTTAATTAATTTTTATTTAGCAGCTCGAATAAATGAAGTACAGCGCTCTGTTTTGCCAAACAGAACTTCTTTTACAACGACGTTCGAGCTTTTATACCTCAACTAGAGATGTCTCTAAAAATACGCGAAATTTCTGAATAAAAATTATTGAATTTATTTAATTATTAATAAATAAATATATTATTTATATGTTTTAATAAAAATGTATATCTGAAGTAAATATGCATGATAAAATAAGAACAAATATTTTGTTCTGTGATTATTTCAGTTATGTTTATTCTTTTATGTAAAAAACCTTTTGAAATTCGATCTAAATACTTAAAAATGTTATTATTAAATAAATCATCAACATTTTTAATGGCTGTTTGACTGAAACGTTATAAAGTGAATTTTACAGAAGAGACAGACAGAAAACAGGGTTTTTTTTGGGAAAATTCATCGTTATTTTTTTTTTCATCAAAAAACAATCTTAAATTATTACTTTTTCCTCCTTTAAGAGGTGTGTTTGTTTTATTTATTAAAACAATCAAAATGGACTATGATGTCACTTAAGACAAATAGCCTTTTTAACGTTGATAAATCAATGAAAAAAGCAATCTTAATATTGAAATCTTTTCCCCTATTGAAATCATAAATTATTATTTTATAAAATGACTCAAACCATAAATTAATATGATGTACGTATTTCAAAATGTAATCAATTCATCAAATAAAAATATATACATATATAACTACCAAATATTTGGTAATGGATTTTGGTATCTTTGCCATTTTTTTTTTCTATACCTAGTGTAAATATTTTTACCTATGTAATGAATTATTTGAATATTGTAATGTTAATTTAAAAAAAATTCTTTTGCTATCTAGCATGGGGCTTATAATAATCATTAATATTTCATCTCAACAAAACATCTGAAAAATGTGTGTCATTAAAGATATCTCTGTGTATTTGGTAAAGATATGTATTTATTCCCACCAAATAAAGTTAAACCAAAATGTGTTGATTTTTATTTTTAACGTATTATATTTTTTATTGTCGTATATTATCCATTAGCAAGTACACATGAAGTACCTATAGGGATTTATCGAATCATGAAATATGACGGTTGCTCTACTTTTAGGTCGGATCCATCGGGGCGTATCAAAGGTGTGCAAATAGAAAGAGAGTCATAAATTACAAGAGAGGCTGAAAACACATGGCAAAATATTTTATACAAGAGAGTATCGAGAAGAAGTGCACAAAGGGAGCAGTCGGTCAGAAGAAGGCGTTAGCGGCATTATTGTGAAGAAAGAGGCTGATTAATGGCGAATATGTTCATCCGAGTATGGATATCTTCACACAATACAATGTTTAGAGTGTTTAGACACTTCTGGGATTCACGAAATATTCAAATGAGATCCTAAGCGATTGATTGAGCGGTGATGAAATGGTTAAAGTATGTAATTGAATTAGTCGTCCATCATTCAATATGGCGTCTGTTGTAGGAAGGGTCGTCCAAAAACACTGAAACTAACGCATTTTCCATTTGCACCAATTACTACTACAATTCACCTGATCAACTCTGCATATCATCAAACAGACAGATCAATACTTTACTTTTACTACCACCGCTATATGTATAATATATTTAAAACCAGAACAATGTGGTCGCTAAAATACCCTTTACAAACTCAATTATTATTTTAATGAACCGACTCCTATTGGATTAACTGTCTATTTTGAATCAAACGAACTACACATTTATTTATACAATTTTATAAAATTTTCCTTTATGATCAAGGGTTAAAATAAACTTTTCGTCGCGTCGGCCGATCATAGATTATTATTAAAGTTCCATGAAATTATTTATTTATATGCTCGCAGGGTTTTTTGTAAGGTTTTTAGACACAACAACGTGTTAATTCATTATTTGTCGATGATCTTAGCTATTACTAGTTACAGAGATCACCGATTGAGTGGCTTTGCCCAACTTAATAATCGCCCCAGGATTTATCTTACAATCCAGGAAATCAGAGTGAACTTGGATCAAAACGATCGATCGGGATTTTATTAATATTATTCCCCGCCTGCCGGTCGTAAATCGATACCAGTCATTTTACTTGAAAATTCAAAAAAATATGTTAAAATAGCACATAAGTTCAAAATAATTAGGGTAGTTAATTAAAGGTAAAAATATTTGTACTGTACATAAAAAAAATATAAGCCAAAACATGTTTATATCATATTCAGTACCTAATATACTAATAAAATGTTTGTTATTCTATTTTTTTTTAATCTACTAATAGTATCGAAACTTGCAAAAGTAATTTAGGTACTATTTATTTTACTTTATTTATTTTGTTAAAACCACCAGCTGCTGAATATTAAACTGATTTTGGAATAAATAGTATGTTGACCCTTGTATTTGTAATATTTGGGAGTGTCTTTGGGTTTCTTGATAGGAAGAATACAATAATATATTACAAGGAAGTTAAAATTTTGGCTTATTTCACTACATAATTATGTGTTAAAATATACTTTATAAAATTAAGTATTCTATATATTTTTACACACAACACAATGAAGCTTTTAAGAACTCACTGTTGCATTACATTTTTTTTATAAAATTTCCTATTGAATATAATAATATGTTAAAGGACCGCCAATGTGGCATGTTTACTATGGTTATTATTAGCCGACCACGGATTTTACTTTTTTTACATTCACCATTTGGTCCAACGGCTTTCAATCAAACCATGTCCAAAGTAACGTCTTTGTAAAATATATCAGAGGTTGTAAACCATGCGTTATAAAAAAAATGTAATTTCGCTAAGTTATTATTATAGTGTAGATTGTTTAGAATGGTTGTTATTATTTATAATATTTTGTCTGTATATTAATATTTTATGTTTGGGTTGTCTTCCCCTGAAATAGTGACCCAAATCAAGCAAAAGTGCAACAATAGTATTAGAAGCAGTCTGATCCATTCTGCCAAAAGTGACATGCATCAATAACTGCAAATGTGGATCAATCTCCAAAGCTATACTGTCAAATTAGCATCATGACCTAAATATAAATAATAATAATATATTTGTATAATAAATCAGATGGAAACAAAGAGGTTTTAGAATAAGGTGGAGTATGGAGTTCAGGCTTCTGATAACGTATGGCGGTCGTGGGGCTATAAAACCTACAACTCTGATCAGACCAGAGGATATCGATAACTCTACTGTCTTTCCATGAAAGGGGTGCTCAACCATTCACTTGGAAATACATATTAACCGTCTCATAAAATGAATCGATTAGGTATATAATCAAACCCGAAAAAATACACCATTCGTTGAATTTTTACTTACCACTCAAAAATAAATAAAAATAAAAATTCAGACAATATATATATATATATATATATATATATATATATTTATCTTATTATTAGAAATTAAAATATTACATTACAGTGAACTACTTATAGAGACCTGTCTATAACTTTAGGTAGATGCAGATATATGTATGTATGTAAAATAATTAATGAGTTCATTAATTTACTCTACAACTGAACGATATAACCCGATACCACCGATATATTTGCAGGATATACAACTGGGTGTATAAATATCAAGATGGCGGACCAAGTAGATGAGTCTGACTGAGGCAAAACTTCAATCAAGGTGATTAATAGTGTTTAATTCACAGTATTGAAGAACGATGCACACCTTTAAGGATAATTCATACGAACTGACATTTAGGGCGCTTGAACAATTAGTATTGTCTCACTCAGGTTCGTCTACTTGGTCCGTCATCTTGATATTTATACATCCAGTTCATGACTTGCATATATATCGATAGTATGGATAATCTTAGGAAAAATTTGATACAAAAATCTTCATCATAGTAATATTAACAAAATGTAAAAAAAAATCTTTATCATATAATTTTCCACAAACATATTTGATTTTGTCTGTCTCCACAGTCCTTAAGTATTTGTGTTTATATTTCAAAATGTTATTTTATTATTATTTATGTATTATGTATAAATTTTAGTTGTTCTACAAGTGTGTTTTTGTATTTTTTCCCGTAAATTATGTTATGCCTTATTTTAATTACCAATTGATTGTACTACGTATTAAAATAAGTAAAAGTCTTAGTCTATAAACCTAATAGTGTAACATCTAATCATAATGTATCAAAACATTGTATGTAGATGATATTTAATAAAGAAATTTTACATTCAGCTACATTTGTGTCAAAATCTTAATGTACAAGATCGTTTAAAATATTTGATAATTAATTAATATCCACATGGTTGTGTACTAGTGTAGATTTGCGGAGACAATGTCGGTATGGGATCGGTTCACCGTATCATTTGTGGATATTCTTTGCGGGAGGCCGCCACTACCACGTGGGATTCTGAGGGGGTGTTTTCCACCCACTGTGCTATTCCGACACCCTCTATTACCACCCCCGAGCCATACAACCCCACCACACCAAACACACAAACACCGCCGATCTACTCAAACTGTCGCTACCGTCTCTATTAAAACTATTCATAAAGAAGGTTACACAACTAAATTAATTAATCAATAGACTAACTGATGAATCTATGCCTTGTTTGATTATATATCTAAGCGATGAAAGGGTCTTATAACTTATAATTTATTAAAAAAACGCAACCCTATTATGTGTTCGTGAAGAAATATGATATTTAGTTGCATTTCTCTTGTATAATACACCAACCGGTACAATTTATTATACATTTATGTATATTATATGTTTTTACAATGATTAATAGAACAACACATCTTTGGTGTACAGAGCATATAAATCATTTTACCTTTAACTCACATGATAATGTGTTATTTAAATTTGACATGAGTAATAGTATTAAATTATAGAAAGTATGGGAAGAAAATTAAAAACCATAATTTATTATACATAATATATAGTACCGTTGTATTAAAAATTAAATAGTAATTTTTTTGATAGAGGCTTAATTAATTGATAATAATACCGATGGGTTAATAACACACAATCGTATCACTCACTGTTTTTAGGGTTAAAGATTTTTTTTTCTATAAATAAATGATCGACATTCATTAATGTCATACTACCTTTAATCATATTTTTATGATAATATTTAAATGCGTGTTAAACTACAAATACTGTGGTCATGGGTTCAAATCCCGCTCAAGTCAAACAATTTTAAATTGATTTGATCGGTTATTACAACTAGAAGATCAGGATTAATATTACTAAAATCCCGATCGATCAACTTGATTCAGGTTTACTCTAATTTACTGTATTGTAAGGTAAATACTGATTGTTAAGTCGGTGACCTGTTGAACTAGTAATAGTTAAGATTACAGGCAGACAATTAATACGTTATTGTGTCTAAAAAACCTTCTCAAAAAGACACTATAATTCCATTATGTATATTTAATTTAGATTAAATTTGCATTAGACAGTTACAATTTTAACTGCTGTTTTCACAGATACATCTCTCTGCTACATATTTTATTTTTACATTTAACGGTCATTTTATCAGATTTTTTATGGAACTATTTATTGAGACCAATGACACATTTAAATCGAGCAAAATAACATACATTAGAATGCAAATAAATGAACAACATATAAAAATGTGAGAAAGTTATAAGCAATGATTTGGTTACTGCTCCAAAAAATCTTGTAAATCGTTTTGAATATTTTATATTCATTTTTTTAAAAGTTTGAGGGTGTTTTGGGGGACGTTTGGAAAGCCAAAATCGGTGACGTATCGATGAAACGTTCGATTTAAAAACACCACCGATTGGCTCGACACTAAATCTAGTAGCAAAAAAATAATAATAAAAAATCATTTGAATTAATCCTACTCAATATGCGTAGCTCTGTAGTTCTGATTATGAGATATTACATCAATACAGAAAAAGTCCATAATGTATAGTGATAATGTAATTATTTATGATTATAAAAATTCATATAGTATTTTATTATTATTAATAGTATTTTCTCCTATACCATACGACTTGAAGTATGTTACAAAGTATCTTCTCCCGTGACAATGAGCTGAAGGAGGAAGAAGAGTATGAGCTGGTGGAGTGAGGAGATCTTATCAACGAAGTCAATTGCCCGTGCCAAGACTAGAGACACTCAAGTTCATCCTGGAATCAGGATACTATCCACAATATTTCCTCAATAATATATTGTGAAATCTATTAAATTGTAGTGATACCCATATTTATATTCTTTAAGAAAAGTCGAAATTATTTCAGCAATTATAATTAATTAAACAATATGTTCAACGAATCACCGACAACAAATTAACGCAGCTTATACACAAGAATGGATTACAATTACAAAAATCCATCCCTGATTTTTTTACAATTGTAATTTTTATATTCCAGAATTTCAATATCTGGGTAAGAGCATTTTCTACTTTTCCTTTCAATTTAAACAAATATATTATTATGTTTATATTACCTAAAACCTTTGGATCTTAAGGGCTAGTTGAAAGAATTAAAAGTGAAAATTTTACAGATGTGATTTGTAGCTTGAAATATATGTGTTTTTTTTGTAATATTCAATAATATAGTGTAATGTGAGTGTGTGCGTATGCGTTTATACCAATTTTACTTTAGCTTTAGTCTATTCGTACACACAGGACTCCTATGACACATTATATTGAATACGGCCCATATTATTAAATGACTGAATATTTTGGTGCAAACATATCATGTACAAATTATATTATTTATTTATAAATTATATTTTCAAGTAATATTATTTTAAATAAGCGTATGATAAAGATACAACTTGATGTACAATTTGTTAATTACTAAATTATTGATATGTAATTTTACATTGAAATAAATTACCTGTAATTGGGTTCAATGTGTCAAAAATTTAATTAAATTTATCTAAACATTGTCATGTAATAAATTATTATTTCTTCAACTTCTTCTCATCTCTTGTTTTTTTTACTGTTCTTATTTACAATACTTATAAATTTCTCTTGTTTTCATATTTTCATGTTCCAACTGACGAGTGCTGCATTATCATCACTGTAACTTGGGATTTCCCGTAATGCTCTAGTGGTACTGTAATGTGATATAATATGTATAATTTTTTATACAAGACAAAATGAGTTATAAGAGTGATAACTATTATAATTGTAATGAAAAATGTGTTATGGTATTTTAGCATCCCTTGTGAATATGAGTCACCCGCACCCCAATGGTGTCGTGAGTCGTGATGGTGGGTGCTGTTAAAGGAAGGAAGTGTTGTTTGGTGGGTGGTCCCATACGCAATGTCATCTATCTGATCTGATCTCAGCATTGTGTCTTTCTCTGTTTATAAACGCATAAACTCAAATTGAAAACTCTGCCACCATGCCGCAATATCTACCCAGATACTTTAAAGACTTACCCTTACGACCGTCAACTTTTTACACCCCCAACCTGTACAATGCCTGCCAAACACGCTCGCCACTATTCTATACCGAACGACTTTCAAAAATACAAGTTAAATAATAAAACTAAATCGATTTTCCCCCCGAATTCATTATTTTTTAAATCTTAAATAATATTATAATAAGATTAAGTTATCATCTGTTTATTCATATCAACCTAATATCTAAAATTGAACATTGTTGTTGTTGTGTAAAATTAGATTTTTGTGATAAAAACAGAGACAATATTAAAGTCTTCACTGATTTCTCTCACAATTGTACCTAATACATATGTGATAATTAAATACACACAATTATAAAAAAAAAACAATATTTTTTTAATGAATTACGATTGTAAATAAATTCCTTTATAAATATAATAATATTAATTTAAAATAGACACTTGTAGATATTATTAAATATACTCGTACATAATAGGTATTTTTTTTTATTCCTACTCTATTTTTAAATAGAATTTACCATATTATATATAATGCAAAAGATTCAGTACATTTCTATTAATGATCAATAGAAATGAATGATGAATAACATAATAATAATAATATTTTTAACGATTAAACAAACAAATTTTCGTTGATTTCTCAAATAAATATCACCAGTTAAAGATGAAAATTATTTATTAAAAAATTAAAACATATTTGTACTGTTATCTTTCTTATTGATACAGTCATACGTTTAACTATTGATTGATTCTCTTTTCATATTTTCGATGATTTATTTAACACAATTCCAAATGTACATGTATGTATTAAATTGGTTCACGCATGATAAATGCTAATCAAATGACGTCTGGGTTTAACACAGTGGGTAAATTATTTTTGTCGGCAGGAAACAATTAAAATAATACCCACAGAGTGCAATATAACCGTCAGGTTTTATTTCTTTTTATTAAGGCTGTTCATCAGAGAAGTATTGTAGGATCGCCATAAGGCTGATATGTGAACACCCTTCCAAGTTAATTACGGTGACCTCCTCTTTCAAGGGTCAAAACCCAAAACGTTTCCTTCCGAACCGTTTCGCTTTTTATCCTTATTATTTGGTCATTGCTTTACGTCACATCGACTGTCGTTCCAATTACATGCGATTAAATAATATAGTTTATTTGAAAATTTAAGATTAATAATATATGAAGAGTTAGTTAACCCACTTCTTTACTGGATGTCCCGGTACTAAATTTCCTATTATATATATATATATATATATATATATATATATATATATATATATATATATATATATATATATATATATATTATTTTTAATTTACACTTTTTTATTTTGCTTTCTGAATCATTCATAGTCATTATAATATATTTGAGATACGAACTTACACATTTATTTCATGCCATTGAAATGAAGAAAAAATAAGTGAAGTTTTCTATTAATTAGGAATTAAAGTCATTCGAAAACCAATGTTATGTGTTTATGTGTATTAATGTTATTTCATTGAAATAAAAAATAAACAAGCAGTTGTGAAATACTTGTATTTAATAGATTAATAAATAAAATAGTGTTTTTTGAATGTAAAAAAAATCAAGGGAAATATATTTTATTGTAGATTTAAAATATACCTAATGAAAATTGAAATTTCAGTGTAACAATATATTAATATTTTTATATCAAACACTAGCAATATCATAATACAGTATTAAAGATTAGAAGGTTGAACCAAAAATGTTTTTTTATTATTAATTTTTTGGTTTTGGATGACATTTTTTCCAAAATTTTCCATTTAACTTACCCGTTTTTTTATTTTTTGATTATAAAAATTTGGATGAATTGTAAGATTCAAACAACAAAAGATCACTGTATGGGTATTTATTTATTTAAAAAAATAATTAATTACTATATTGCTTACTGCAGATAGATATGGGCGTCAATAGAATGATAATAATGTCAGTATTCACAAATCCCAAAAAAAGTATGCCCGTACATTTCAAGAATAAAATTTAATTTAATAATCAGTTATCTATGAATCGATATTATTTTTTATACATTATAAATGTGAGGAAGTAAACAATAAACTGAAACAAACGTGGGGGGAAATGGTTCACCACACACCGCCTATAAAGTCATTAGGTATAATAAAATCGAATGTTCTATGGATGCGGTCTCTTTTATTCTATTAAATAAAAACAATAAATGTTATTTTTTTAATGTTGATTTATATTGAGAAAAGGTGGCTTCTTCAAATAAGGATGTCTGCGAATAATGTAAGATTATCTAAGTGGTTGATTTATTTGGCCATATAAATTAATTTGAATTTGCATTTAAAAGATCATTAATAGTTAGGTTTATGGCACCAGGAGTTTTTTTTTCTTTTCTAAATATTATTATTCGGAAAAAAACAATCTGACTAATTATCTTTTATCCTAACTTTACTTAATTAAAGAAATCAGAGTTCATCTTTGGTTTAGAAGATTGGTATTTTAAATCCATTTATTAAACTACATATAATGCTAATTTGGGTCGGTTTCTTCAAACATTGAGCTACTAAACTCGAGAGCTATCCGTTGTGCAATGAATTTGCTTGTATTAGAATGATTATACAAAATTACAGCACTTATTATTTATCTGTTTACTTTTAATTTCAAAGGGACCAGTCGTTAAAGTCGTTTTTTTCTATGTTCAATTCAACTTTACATTCAATTTAAGATTTGTCAAAATTATTTCTGGTTTATATCTAAGCTGATGTAGTGCTTTTAATAATATTCCTAATATTTGTTAATTTTTGTTCAAAATGAGCCAAGATCGGGGAATGAGAATATTTGAATTGTGTTACCTATTAATAACAAATCAAATGAATATTAAATTTGTTCTTTAAATATAACAAAGCGAATATCAGCTATTGCAAAATATCAGCCATTCGCTTACAATTTTAACGAAGTCTCGATTAAATTTATCCCATTTTCAATTTTATAGAGTAGTTTCAACGTTCACGTCCTACAAAATGTTCGTTGATTTGGTTAACCTGTAATTTTTCACGCTACTGCGAACGGAATAATTAGTTCTGGCTTCAAATTAGAGAAGGATTTTCAAATTCGTCCAAATACTTCAATTATATGCGTTCGTTTTATTTTACACAATTATTATAGGTGTGTGATGTTGTAATATTTATCACCTTGAAATGGATGTAGTGAGCGAGCACCGCTTTTGATTTTTCAGTGCCATTATAATATTTTACTGTATAAAAGCCGTGCATTAGAAGATTGCTATCTGTTGTATGAAGAAGAGTGGTACCTGTATAATAGATATGGTAGATGAAAAGGGCTTTCAGGATGTTCTGTGTCCTATCTTGTCACACCTGATTGTTTTCAGCTGGTCGCACTGCCAAACATTAAGCCACCCCATTCTGACAATAGACTCTTGCAAAAAGAATATGTTTCTGCCATGCTATCATTTGACCCGGGGGAAGTTCTGCTTCAGTTAAAAAACCTTTAAAATAATATATAATTCCTCATCAAATAAATCATTTCAATATTTAATTAAATGGCGCCGACTCTGATGCAAGCCCTACACTAGTTAATAAAACTGTTAATTTATTTCTTATCGTTTATGTTCATACATAAACTTTGAGATCTTTTAGTCAGTACTAAACTCAGTGGCACATTGTTTCCATTTGAATGGGTTATGGTGATGACCTGACTACCTCCTCTTCACCATGCATACAATGGTACTTACACAAAACAGTGTGTTCAAGTACTCTTGAGCAAGTTCACTATGTATATTACTTCAGACACTCAGTACAAATTTAGTAGATACACGTTAAAATATAATAATCATGGAACAGATACACTGTCCATCTAATAGCGAAGTATGAAAGAATAATAATTAAAATAAATGTATACATTCTACAGATTTATTCCAATTGCACTCTAAATAGATTTTTTATATGGGATGTCCTAATATTTCCGCAGATTAACTTAATTTTTATAAGGGAAACCAAAATGTCTTTTATGAATCTGTAAATTTTACAATAATATAGTGCTGTTTACAGCAAGACAAATGAGGAATATATTTGTCAATCTTAAAATGTTGTTATAAAATCATGTTTTTCAATCTCCATCAATATGAAAGTTAAGCTATATTTTAACTAACAAGCGTAATTTAATTATAACTAATTAAGATTAAATATTATTGACCTCTCAATTCTTATAAGGACAATTTAATGCATAATTTTAAGATGGTTGTTCTTGACATTGGGATAAAATTATTGTAATACTTACTCATAACTTTCCGACTATATGTACTGTACTTAAATTAAAATAGATTATACATTTGAAAATATACTGTAACTTACATAGCTACAGTTCGTTTTCAGGAAAGTACTTATGTATGTACCTAGAAGAGTGAAAAATTCAGCAAAGGACGTGTGAAACGGAATTTCACCAACGATGTCATGATGATGATGAATACAAGTCGAGGGTTGAAAAATACAAATCCATTTTGTTGATGAAAATATTGTCGTTCATATTAAAAAAATATATATCTGCACAACAATTCGCCCTTTGATATTTACATTTTCAAAAATCTAATGAATGTAAACTCTGTATCATTATCATTTATGTATCCTACTTCATAATATGTCGAATTATTTTATTAGATTTAAGAGATTTAGTTTTTTTTCTTAATAACTAAGCATGGTGTGGTTTTCTAGTTATTTATTCTTGTAATTTGAGTTTCATCATTTGAATTTTTAATTGTATTAAAGTCAAGTCTTCGTACAAGATAATAAAACATTATAATTATTAACTCATAATAAACAAAATTATCTGAATTCTATAAACAAGTACATGCATCATGATGAAAAAAAGCAATGATAAGATATAATTATACGTATTTATTATACATTTTCAATTCAGTCCTATGTTAAATATATGTTTTTTTAACACTTTTTATTGTAAGTTTAATAACCATAACTTTAATTGTAAATTTGTATCTTTTTTGTTATTGTCATTTTTTTCTCTATTTTTATGTAAAAGCTCTGTTGTGCGTTAAATAAATAAATATAACTAAGCAATAGTATTTTGGGGTAAAATATATTGTGGATTGAGTAAAGGTAAGTTTTCTTAATTTATTATGATTTTATTTGATTTTTACATAATTTAGGGTCGTTTTCTTTAAACAGTGAGCTACGTAACTCAATAGCTATAGGTGCAAATAATTGGTTTTTCTTACAGTGATTGCAAAAAAATGCAGCACTTGCTGAGATTTAACTCTCGAGTTAGATAGCTCACTATTAGATGAAAACAATCCTTTTACGTGTTTTATTTGAATATACAACGATATTAAATGAACCTATCGTTTGATAGGTTTGAATATTTAAAAGAACCTTTACAAATGCATGTAGATAAGAAAGATATTATTCCAAAGAGACAATAGATGAAAAAAATAAGAAAGTCTCCATATTAAGAATAGTCTTAAGAATGTCCAAAGCACCTTTCTCTTATAAATGGCCCCTGTATTGTTTTGGTTCATTTGTCCGCCACAAGTCACAACATTTCAATTGATTTGTATAAAAGGCGAGGAAGAAGAGCATTTGCTTTGTCGGCACTGTTTCAATGGGAAGTGTTTTATTGCCAAATGTGTCAGCATGGTTTGGCTACTGGATTATCAACTATCAGATATTGTTCTTTCAGGCACAATACAAAAAGACACTGTTTCAGCATATCTCTCATATTGTTTATTGCTCTCTTATCGATAGTTCAATATCTCATTCTTTCAATGGCCTTTAGCAGACATTATAATTATACCAATCAATTATTTTTTGAAAGAGTTTGTTCCTTTAGTCTTTTCACAATTGTATTTTAAAAGCATAATATTAATAAATATCAAAATAAAGATAACTCATTTTAACAGAGAACCATCTAGCTTACTCAATAATTTTGCACATCGTCGGCTATCTTTCCAGTGAGTCTCCAAAATATATTTTTTAAGATTTTAATGCCATTTAGTAGGAATTTGCAATCAGGAAATACTAGAAATATTTTTATGTTAAGAATAAAATCAATGTTTTTATATACATAAAATATATTGTATTTTGGTAATTTTATATAAAACAAATGTTGAGCATATAATATGACTGTATAAAGTTAAACAAAAATTAATGATTTTTAAAATTACTTGAATCAAAAAATAATAATAAGGCAAAGTGGACTTATACAGTCTGGAAAGGTAGCCGACGATATATAATAATAATGTCATTTTTGAAATGTTCCAATCTTATACAATTGAAATTTTTATACATTTCTTCTATACACTATTGTAGTTGTGGCAAACAATCTTAACTAAATCATTTAATGTAAGTATGATCAAATAAACTGAATCACAAAAACAGGGACAATTAGACGTTCTACATTGGTACACATACTTTCAAGTGATATAACAGATTTTAATTGAATAATAATAAAATTCATTTGGCTATAAGAAGTTTTAGAACAGATTTTTTTTCTTGAGTTTGAAATTTCTCGAAAAGGTCGAACGGTTATTATAGGAAAATTTATTAAAGACAATAACCAATACATTTTGTCTTGCTTTGTATTTTTTTAAGTAATGGATTCCCAGGCATACGTCACCACAAACTTACACCGTAAATACGATAGTAGAGTTACTGAGCTACACTCATGATCGGTTTTTTGTTCGGCATCTCGTATGAGCCTCGGGCGAGGCATTATCTAACAAAAAACCGATCATAAATACAGCAAAGCAACTCTATTGCTGTGTTTACAGTGTACGTTTACGGCGACGCACGCCTAGGAATATCAAGCTTTAAACCCAACTTATTGGATATAAATCAAAAAGGGATTGAGATTCTTGAATTGAATCTTTGCTAGGCGAAGGATCATCCTGGACTGATTTGGTCAAAGGCGGATGCAAAGGGCGGGGGCGGTGTTATGACCACGTTCGCCATTGGCCAAACCTCAAACTGGCCCTACCTCATACCACCAACCCTTAAAAATCAACCCCTCGTTTGTCCCACATACTCCAAGCCCTGTTTGCACACCACCCGATTCATTAGTGAACATTACGCTTCGTCTTTTCTCCCTTTTTTTACACTGCGATTCTGGCGAAATAATTACGACCGTTCACATTTCAATTCTGTCTAATTAGTGCTGAGCTTCTCTTTGAACATCTTGTAATTGATTATTTTGGCCCAACTTCTATCGACTGAAAATAATTCCGTTAAATACAGACACAGACAACTTTTTTCATAACATGATTTCGAACACAACAGTATACCTACTTACAATTTGTATAAAAAAATACTACTACCTGTAATCTAATGAAAGTTCAATGTACAAAATATATCTATTATATATTATCTTTGTCCTTGTGATATTTTACCCAAACAAATTGTTATTTAGTTTTTAAGCATTATACTTTGAAACTGTTTTGTTAATATTGCTTTTATCGTTGTTATTATTTATTAATCTTCAAATTTGTAAATGGGTTTTTATTTCTTTCCCATTCTTTCTATAATTAAATACTATTACTCATGTCAAATTTATAATAAAACATTCTCATGTTAGTTATAGGTAAAAAGATGTAAACACTCTGTACACCCAAGTCTATTTCCAAAGATGTATTGTCCTATCAATCAATGTAAAAACTTATGCATAATAAAGAAATTGTAATAATAATTGTCCTTGTGATAACTGATTCAAAAATATAGTATAAACCTTTTGTAAAATATTTGATACAAATAAATGCGTCCAGAATAATAAAAGAATATTATCCTTAGACACATTCATTCATTCAGCCGATAGATAGAAAGTGGATTGACGATAAAAAATACCTACTGTTTTTTTTGCAAATAAATTTTTACATCGACCAAATAATAAAAAAACTTGCAGCACTGTTAAATTGGCAATAGTAAAGTACTGGCGAATGTGAATGTGCATGTTTTTTTTGTGTGGGAGTCAAAAAGTGAGATTGTTTGCATGTAGGTACTAATTTACCATTTGTACGATCTTACAACTAGTTTACAAGCTGCTAGTAGTAGTATATACGTTGAATGTTGTGCGATTTCCAAAGGTATTCTATAACCAGATGACCCAAGTACTGTTTAATTATGTTCAGTTGGTCAGATAGTTAACTAGCTTAAAAGCTAGATGTGATTGAAGCTTATGGTGTTTGAGTGTAGCGAGTACATGTCGGTCAAACAGTGGCGCGCTCGTGGTTCAACCACTCCACCATAATGCCAACCATCACAATCGGGAATACATCGTCGAATTTAATGAGAAAATTAAAAATATTGCATTAATGGTAAATATAATAAAATATCATAACATTTTATGTAGGCTTAAATGAATAGAAGGTGGTGTTATTGGGGGAATAACGAGCGAAAACGTTATATTCATAACCTACTCTTGAAATCATTGGGTAGGTTTCTGTTTAATAATCAATTGTATTTTATTAGCATTGGCCCAAATTTATGTTCTTGTAATTAATTTCCTTAAAAAATACTTTATCTTATTATGTTTATCTTTAAAAAAATCTAACAAAATTGACATCCTTTTTTAGTATGAATACAAGATGTTTTAATTTAATCAAGATTAGTTCTAAGATGTAGAGAATATACTGGTAAATTATTTTACTCATAATTAGGTAACATTAGAATCGAGGTTTGATTATGCGATATAATATTAAATTAGCGATTAAAAATAAAACAAGATTTTAATATTTATTAACAACACTTGCGCACTTTCCATATTGCTCATCTACTGTAAATTTTCTAAATAATAAAACAAAACAAAAAATAAAGATATTAATAAAAAATATTTTACATGCAAAAGTATTGTCACAGCGACTCTCAGAGGCTACCCGAAATGTGTTAAGTGAGAGAGATACACTTATGACTTAATCGAATAGGAGAGAAGAGTGCAACAATACACGAGCTATACGACTTATTTATAAGCAATACGATATCTAATGTTTATATCTATGTAATTTCCACAGTAATTTTGAGTCTGAGTACTTTCGACTACTAATTTGTAGTCATCTTCAGAGACTGATACTGGCTGACTGGTATTTCTCTGAATATGACTACAAGTTAGTAGTCGAAAGTACTCAGACTCTGTAATAAAATTACTGTGGAAATAACAAATAACATATTTCTTTAAAACATATGTATGCAATATCAAGTTTATTTTTTATGTTTAAAAACATGAATATGTTTAATATTATTGTTTGATTATTTAACATGCTTTTCAGAACTGTTATTTATTTGATTACAGTGTTGCCTAATTGAAAGTTTCGCGTATTTGCAACATATTTGATTTTGTTTACATCTAATAGGTACATATCGCCTGCTCCAGCGTATAATATCGTAAGTGCAAATAAAAAAAACTGTGCGCTCTTAAGTCTTTATGGAACTGAACCAAATGCTGTATGTATGAAATGTATGAAACGTCAAAAAATGTTGATTTTCAATCATTATTTAACCTATTAAGTGGGACTTTTTCGAAATAGTAAAATAGTCCTATTTGACTGGCAACTAATGTAGATTCATCTATTATCTATAACACATTTCATGTCTCTGTCAATAGAAGGTAGTTAATCGTAAATTGTTATATGATATAAATAATAATTAAACCGAGTGACACGTGACAGGCAGTGTTACCAGATTGAATATGTGGCTCAGTTCTATAACGAATTAAGAGCACACAGATTTTTTTGTAATATTATACGCTGGAGCAGTCGATATGTGAATATATTAACGACGAATAGTGAATGTTGAATGTAAATATTTGTAATGGTTCACACGCGGTGTCCCTGTCTTGCTACCGACACACGCAATATCACCGATACATCACACCGCCGAGCTTTCCAACCAGAAAAAAATAAAGTCCACATACACATTCACCCTGCACCCCTAAACCAGTACACCCTTACCAGTATTACCTCCCACCACCGCCACCACTACCACCACAAACCATTGCCTCCCATTTTTTCGAAGCGCAACAAGAGCTGTTCCCGTCTCTGTCTGTCTCGTTGACACGGGCCGAGGGTGTGAGCGGCGCCGACCTCCTTCTGCGCGTTTTTACGAGGAAGCCACACAGAGGTGGGGGCTGTGGTCTAGTCTGGTGGGGGCATGCACGCAAAATATTGACCATTGGAAAAAGTTCCGTCACGAGCCAGTCATCAGTCCAAATTGGAACTTGGAGCAGTGTGCATCTCCACCACGCGCCCTCTTCTGCCTTCACACTTCTTATCGCGCATGCCCGACCAGCTGCAGCAACAAGTTACCTCTGCCGCTTCTTCGACTTGATGTTTTGTGACTTTCGATGACACTGGTCGCTGGTGAGGACACTATGCATCTTCCCTCAGCACAGACGCAGGCCCAGACCAGGGTCAACATGGCTGATATGTACGCACAGATACATGACTATTATCAACAAGCTCACGGCGAGCTGGTGCAGACCGGATCTCCAGCGATACTCTGCTCTGCTCTTCCCGGCCATTGGAGATCTAATAAGAGTTTACCGGTAGCTTTCAAAGTGGTCGCTCTTGACGATGTTCAGGATGGAACTATCGTCACCATTAAGGCGGGCAACGATGAAAACTCCATGGCGGAATTAAGGAACTGTACTGCGATTATGAAAAACCAAGTGGCAAAGTTCAACGATTTAAGGTTCGTCGGTCGCAGTGGCCGAGGGAAAAGTTTCTCATTAACAATCATCATCAGCTCGTTTCCTCATCAAGTGGCGACTTACAACAAAGCTATCAAAGTGACAGTTGACGGACCTCGAGAACCCAGAACCAAACAAAGTATGTATTGCCTTCAAAACAATATTATAATATAAAAAAAATGACTCTTGAATAAGTGTGAACACTCCACTATTACGTTAAACATATTTGATTTTGGTAGATAAGAATGTTTATAATTCACGGTTAAATTTAATTAAGATCGCGATACACCAGACAAAACATTTTAAATTCAGACTGAAATACATTTTAAAGGGTTTAGTGTTTGTATTTTTAAACTTTTGTTTACATTTTATGCATTCGGTTGTAGTGGGCAAAGTGTCGCATGAATCAAGTGAACGTCGCGACGCCTTTCCACTTATAAATACTTTAAAAGCGATCTGTCTGAAACATCTCCTGAAAGAATAAATAGACAGAAGACCCTCTTAACCGTTTCCATTTAATCCTTATTTATCAGCCCCCGAACATTGTTGTCTTCAACGTGTCCCACCCTCAGGCACCCCTTTCACCAGACAGCTTCATCCCGGATTATTGCCATACTGAGCCGCCTAATGCGACAATCGCTTGAATATTTAAATTCGGCTAAGAATAATTCAATACTGAAAGTAAATTGGGAAATAGATAGGTTCATAAATATTCCAAGATGAGAAAAAGAATTATATATCGAGTGGGTATTGAATAATCAGTTGATCTATTATTATAAAAAGGAACATAATATTCTGGACCCACCAGGTACCTATAGTAAAACTTTTATTGAATATTTAAAAAGTATTTATGTAATTCGTTAATCTCTTATACATTTGTGACGTTGTAAACTGTAACATAAATAGAATAAATACTCTTTGTTTCTTATGTTTGTAGAGTTAATTCAGCAAATGTCAAACTTTAGACATGCTACCCAACTCTAGAATCATTGGTTTATATTTGTGCAACCAATTGGTTTGTACAATAATAATTGCACAAAATTGGGGCTTAGTTACATACCTCACTGTTTGGATAAACCGACCCTAAATGCTTACAAATCACAGCCATTTGTAGTTAATTTATCGGTGGGTGTTTTTAAAGCTTAATTTTTGTTCCGATTTCCGCGGTAAATGGCGCATATTTTGATACTGAAATTTATTTTTTTGACCTAAAAGTCTCATAAAGAGCAGCAGTAGGAGCTTAGTCTTTGAAGACAGACTGCGGTCGCAGCGTCTCGTGTTTATTTGAAAATGTCGGCAGTAAAGTGTAAAAATACACCAACTGGCTTCCACACAGACATCGGCTGCTAACCGACATTTAATATTCATTCGTTTTCATAACGAAATCCGGCCAAATAAAATTTTATTAAATGCGTACCAGTTATGCATACACGACGATATAAATCATATCCAAGTGTGTAATGAATTCAAATAGAGCGATCGTTTAGATAACGAGGCGTGCGGGTAATATAATAGTCATATGTAATCGTCAAGAGGCAATATATTGATTAATCAGCTAAATGAACTAAAAGTGCCGCCATCGACCCCTCCTATTATGAGACATTCTTAGATAATGTTTCTTCCTGATCGTAGTCGATATCATTGATTCCAGGCAATCAGTTCCCTATAGCTTGGTACCAACCCTCGTGAAGAGTGTTCCGCCCCCGCCCTTCGTCAATTTGTCGGTGCATGGTCACCACCTGGCGCCAAGGAACTTTATTGGGACCATATAATATATTATTAGCTGTGTGTGCAAGCAATTCTATATAAAGTATCAGATGTCACTTATTTACAAGGGGGGCTTTGTGATAAAAAAATAAGTATCAGTTTTTCGGGTGAGGAAGTAGTCGACGATATCGATCTGATTTAAAAAATATATTAATTACATCGTTTTGTCTGATAGTATATAATCTTCCTGTATGGGTCGTCAGCTCATAAACAGGACACATGTCGGTGGTGTATCAATAAATAGGGTCGGTGTCTTTGACTTGGCCGCTCTGTACATTTGTTTGATGATTCCTCGGTAAACAGTACACATCATCTTGATCACCATCATCAACGTCTCGTAAACGGCTGCAACTGTTTCTGTAAACATCGAGCACTCAACGGTGCTTGTTTACCAGGTCAGGGATATAACACCTTTATGTTTGATCTAAAATATTTGTGTGCCGCGTGATGAATATTCCAGTCGTCGATTGTTCAAAAATCATTGAAAGCATATTTTTTTTAAATTGGCATACATTGTTTATTATGTTTGATATGCGGCATCGCGTTTCGCCTGAAAACCGCGTGAAAGCCGCTGAAATTTATGCGGCTGCTGAAGTGCAATAAATCGGTTCCGCAACGACCCAGCCAAAAATGGACACCACCCTGAAAAATGCACCAAAGTGTCCACACCCTCACCAATATCTCGTTTACTAACACAATATAATTTAAGCTATATAGTTTGACTTGTTTGAACAGTGTCTAACGATCCATAGTGTTTTTTCCATCAGATTTTGGCTATGGGCACCCAGGTGCCTTCAGTCCCTTCCTGTTACCTGCTGGATGGCTTGATGCTGCCTACATGAATGCCGCCTACTTACCTGAGTACTTCCGACAACCACCTTTGCATATAAGACCGCCTCCAGCACCAGGACTACATCCCGCACTAGTCAAAGGTAATTATTTTCAATTATTATATTGTGTATTTTTTACAAGCCTCGTGTCATCTTGCGCTGTTTGGCTCGTAAAAAATGAAGCATGTCCTCAGTTCACAAGCGGTCAAAGGGGGCCTATCGATTTCACCCTGTGCTACCCCATAACTCTTCTACGTGTGTTCTCCTGTTCCAAAGGGAAGCACTAAACCCACCCACTCACATTCTAAACTCTGAACCAATGTTTCGTCTGACAAAGCCCCTCTGAACTGGACCAAAGCATTCAACACAAAAATTTGAAGCTATTTAAATAAATTAAGAAATGCAATCTTTCACATACTAGTGGTGATGATGATTGGTCACATTGAACACATATGGCATTGTCTCATAGCCGCTGGCCGAACACAGCTTTTTCATTTAGAAGCACTCACTGAGCCCTTCGTCTCATATGAGTGTATTCTGTGTCGGATTTCATGTAGGTACTCATGTCCTGGGGCTTTTATTCCTTCAATTATAAATGAAAGAGTACTCACCACCCAATCGAATACTTCTATCTTAAGTATTCTTCAACAAATATATATAAATTTTACGTTAAAATATATTGTGATGCTGTCAGTGCTATACTTGAATTATGAACGGCCTTATGAAAAATGAAGTTGCCACCCCCCCCGTAACAAAATTACACGGATCGTTACTGCCACTCATCATCACTCATTTTGTTACACGTTGTTTGCAAAATATTTTGTAAAATCTTCGTCGCTGATTGCTCTTTTGAAAAAACGGAAATATTTGCGAGCTTAATCGAGACAGTATGAAATTTTAATTAAACCCTTTTTCACAATTAGTCGATTGCGGTGTAGAACCTCTCTTCTGCAGCTTCGATAATATGTATTCTGAAGGCTGAAAGGGCGTTCGAGGGTGGTCAGGGGGTGGTGGTCTAGAGGCGTTGACCAAAGGTAGGCCATGTATTTTTTTCAGTTCTTTTGGAGAGTGGACGGTGCATGGTGTCCTGAAACACTCCTACGGTCCTTTCAACTATCCGATCCTGAAACTGAGAGATTTTATCTTTGAAGAGCTACTAGCCCGTGCATGTTTACATCCCTTGTCTGACTCTCACATGAATGGAGATACCTTGATTTTTTGTGAAAAATATACACGCTCTCTCAGTTAATTTCGCTAAAATTATGCACAAGATATTATAATAAAATCCACCACGACTTTATGAAATATATGATTCATATCTTTGGTAAGATAAAACTGCTTATTATAAATGTAACATTAAAGTAACCAATGTTTTTAATTAAATAGCTGTATATGAGTTATTTTTTTGTGATAAAATTTCAGCTGATATGAAATGACAGACACACTAAAGCTCGTCACTTTTTAAGTCCAACGCGTGGTATATTTTTTTGGGTGGTCGAGAGCATTATTATTCTTTTTGAGAATACTCAAGCATACAGATAGAACCCTCGGAATGAGTCACCCCCACGAACAACCCCATCCGGAGTGAGGGTGGTCAGACGGAGCCGCAAAGGGAAGCTGTTGAATGTGAACTCTAATTCTGTACTATAAAAAAGAGATGAAACAATACAGACCAAACCTCATCGCTGCAACATTTGCAATAGTATATAATGCTCCTGCACTAATTATTTGGCACTCAAAGGATTGTAAAATTATATTGAAAAATATTCTAATCGTAATTTAAATACTGAATAAAATATGTTATAAGGGGAATACGTTGCAATGTAATGGTAAAAAAGGGAATAAAGTAGGGCTAATGGTGGTAGATGCAGTGTTCATATTAGCTGTCCGAACTATGACCGTACCCCAACCCCATACACATACTGGGTGGAATTCACCCCTAAATTCACCCTTACACATATACAATGTTATACAGATTAATTTGTCGCATTTTACACCCGGCGTCACGAATTACCGCCCAAAAATGACAATAACAAACGATCTGGTCGAAAAATTCACTCAGCGAAAGGGGAAGAAATGGATTTCAGAATACAATATTATTAACTATCAAATATGAGTCAGCGATTAATAGGAAAACTCACATCTCGCATCTGTTGCAAAAAGATCAATTAACTGTTAAGACATTGGGTTAAGTTTTGTTTTACGCCCGTGCATCGAAGGCAACATGTAAGGGTTGATAGGGTAGTTTATATTGTAAGGGTGGTTATGTCACAGAGGCCAGGCGTTCGATTAACAGATTGTCTCACTCTCTTCTTGTGGGTCATATTTGAATATGTTAACCCCATGTTACTTGTTACAACCCTTACCATCACCCCCAAGTCCCCAACTAACACCTCCGCAATATTCGAAGCGCGTCTTTGCCCTAACTGGATTTATTATCCCGACACGTTCGTGTAGTCAGTTTGATTAAATTTCTAAGCAACTCTCATTTAAATCGTCCCTGTCTTGTAATATTTCCATTGGTAGTTCACATTGAATAAAATTATACTGTGAGTAGAGTAATCAACCCATTATGGTATATATTTTTTACAAACAGGTCGTTTGTTTCGAGATTTCAGATTCACATTGGATTGACTTTGGTCGTATCAGAAACGGTGCACGCACTGTACACACAAGTTTCCCGAATAAATTCCAACATGACCCGATTTTTCACCACCGGTATAAAATTCCTAGATGTGTATATCGAGAGTATACCAGATCGATCGTTCAATTTTTTCGATACTTTTTTGCCGACGGTCCGGTGCCGCCATCAATCTGTGTGGTTATTGGATGACAGGGGTTGCCGTCGGGTTCACCCTTTACCACCCTCGCGATAATAATTCAATTTTATACGCCTTTTTTACACAACACATACAAATGCTTTTCATGTATACACGCTGTAGGTACAACTTACACTCAACATTAAAAATTCATCATCAAAATATCATCCCCTCGTAGAATACTTACATTATGATATTGTTTGATTTTTTAAATCTTATGAAATGTGTTAATGTTATAAAATGTAAAATATTGAAGCCCTGAAATGACAGGGGTGGCAGGTGGTTCTAAATATTCCATCGGCCACGCTGCATGACCGCAGCAGCAGTAGCAGCACAGCCTGATTCCCCATGAAACATGCCATCCTCTAATTTTTTCAGCACCAGCTTCTATATTTTTCCACCGTCTATGCCTATACTAGTTTCAATATTTTTTTTACCCAATGTTATATTCCAGTAGCTGTGCTATTCTAGCACCGATCGTTTTCGTACACCGTTCATGACTTTAAATTAACACGAGTACCGGTTAAAATGCGCTCATAAGTGTTGGAATTTTAGAATAATTTTATTAATTTTTTTTTTTAATTTTTGTTTCAGGATCTCCAAGTGCAACGTTACCTGTGAATTCACCTTCAATGCCAGGCCCAGAATTTTTCGCATTGGCTTCGAATGGATTGAATGGTTCCCTACTTCCACCCCCTGGAGCATTCTTACCTCCATCGGCACTTCTTCCATTTGCACCTCACCCAGCAGATCTTGCAATGAAGAGTTTACATTCTGACATGGCCCTTTCAAAAACACCTTACGATACTCTAACCAACGTCGGTCGGAGTATGCAGAGTAGTTTATCTTCAACAGACGCCCTCAGTGGAAGAATATCTCCTACGAGCAGTCGGCAAAGTGTTAGTCCTCCGGTGAACAGCTCGAAGAGTCCTGAATGTGATAAGTCGAAATTGAGCATATCAGAAGTCAACTCCACTAATGAAGTCAGTGAGGATTCGGAAGATGAAACAATCGATGTTGTGAAGTCAGCTTTCCATCCCGCTAGGCCGGCAAGCCTCGAACTCCAGGAATTAAAGAAAAGACAGAGTGAATCCAGAGAGATCCAGCATCCTGATTCAACAGTGCAAGACAAACCAAAAAGTGTTACTAGAAATGAACTTAAAGCGCCCACTGTTCGGATTAAGGCCGGTTCAAATAGTCCCGGTTCAACAAAAATAACCAACGCGAGTACTCATAAATCAGTGTGGAGACCTTACTAAACATACATACATAGTGTTCAGTGTAATTTAAATCAAAGACAATTTTGTGTATAGAATATGAGCAATGCACCATTAACGTATTTAGTTACCAGCTTTAATTTATTATTATTCTATAAAATGTGATACGAGTTCAACAAATGCACAGGTAGACTGATCTCTCATTTGCATTTGTATTGTATTTTTTCCCCATTATTATCCCATAGAAATGCCATTGTCATATTTATTTTTAAAACAACAGGGTAAATCAATGTAATGTAATGTCGCATGGAGAGTCAGAAGTCATCATGTATTTTATTTGTAGTAAATCCGCTGTAAATAATTTGTGTATAGTACAAAAGTATAGTATATTATTATACCGACAGTTATTCGAAAAGTGTAAATATATATTATAGGTGTAAATTTAAAGATTTATCAGAAATTATATCTATTGAACAATAAATTAAATTGAAAATTAATTCACTGGATTTTACTTGCATGGTGTGTCTGAAGTTAAGATAATTGAATAAATGAAGCCTCGATGGGAAATATTGTATTAGGGTACCTTGAAAGCCTTTGTGTGATAAAAATGGTGTCCAGCCAGGTTCAAGTACTAAGTTACAATCCTAATTGCCGTTGAGGCAGTTTACAGTCCAGTGCATTTTGTATTGGGGGTGCTTTACTATCAAATATATTTACGAAAAAAAGCATTAACTTGTTTTAAAAATCATTATTACTATGACGTGTGTTCCAAATGATTAAACAGATTATTACCCTTATATGAAATGGGTATAAAAAATATGAATGATAAAAGTCACTATAATTGAAACTCCTACACTTCTTAGCGGATCCATATGTCTTTTTTTTAATTTTCTATAATATGTAATTATTATATTTATTTTAAGGAAAGATAGGGTATAACAAACAAAATATTTTTGAGCAATATATCAATTTTTCACAGTTTGGTTAGTTGTTAGTGGTAATGCCATATTTCTTCTAATAAAATAAACGGCTATCATTCCATATTAATCACAAATAAAAATACTGGAGCTTACAGGAGACTATTTTTTTTAATGTGCAGTCAGGATAAAAAATAATAATTTCATTGATTTCCAATAAGACCGTTTTGTGCAGTTGTTTCTATTTAAGCAATATTTATAAATTTTCTAGTATTATTATCAAAACAAAATATGATAAGAGAGTCCTAGATAGTTTGAATTTATATAAAATGGTATCGAATTCATTCGGAATTATTTGATTTAAAAGTAATTTTGTAAGTCGCCCAAAGTAGAAGTCGTTTTATCATAAAATATTTGATTAGCTAAAGAACGTCAATCATTTCAATCTAAGTAAAATTAAGCAAACACAATTTATTATCCTATTGAAATAGCCTATAAATACATCACGTTTTATTTCTAAAAATATATTTGAATATATTATATATACTTATTATCATGTCAGTGGTGAAAAATATTATTTTAGAAGACACAAAGTGATTGGTTTTCAAAGCCACCAGATTACGGTAGACCGTGTGCTTTAGATAGATCCACACAAACCTGTATCGTTTTTATTATGATTGATTTAAGAATAGATAGGCGAATGTTCCGGCGGCAAACTATCACATATCACACAATTTTACACTACGGTGATCTCTTTGTGGAATAAATATACCGCCATACTTGAGCCGAAGAAAGAACGACCCTCATACATAACAATAAGCGGTGGCTAAACGGCAGCAGCTCAATTATTCATACAAAGGTTGTATTAAATTATTCAATTCCTTCGACAATTTATATAATGAAAAAATATATTTATAAATAACAAATAAAATATTAAAAAAAACTGCGTATCGAGAATAACACCATATATTCTCTAATGGAATCAAATTAAAGGAATAAAAGAACATTACAAAAAAGAAAAATTCATACTAAATGAGAAAAAATTATTAATAATTCAAAAAAATACACACAAAATATTTATTTATAAAATAATAAAAAAATATTGAAAATATCAAAAAACGAATATTTTTTTCTATACAAGGAGATTTATACCTAATCGTGGTTTTTTATGTTACTAGTAAGAATATTTCAAACTTAGACCGGAGCGGGTGAACATACCGCAAACGGTTGTGATTTGTCATATATTATAGTATTGATGTGTGACCAATCACACCCTTTGGTAAATTATATCGCATCTGAGCATTTGATCTACAAACACAATAAACAAACATGAATTTTAAACACTATCTATGATTTGTTTAGGAGAAGAAGGCGATTAAATGAACTCAAATTATGGTGATTAATTTTAACTTTACAGTGTGACGAATCAGGGCCAATTGTCGTAAATTACTACCTCGATTTTTAAACTAGGTGTTTTAAATATAGCACAAAGAATATATTTATAGAACTATGATCTCGTTGGTTGAAAAACCAACAAAAAAATACTATTAATTTAATTCAAAAAGTTACAATAACTGTATTTTGATTGATGTTGGAAATCGCTGCGTTGGGATTAATTACTTAAAATATTGACAAATTTTTTCATAGGTGTAAATATTAGAAGGGTGTCCCTGAAATGAATGGTGAAGGATACAAGGGCCGTTACATCCGCCATTACGGGTAGCCCTTATAAAAGCCGAGTTATGGCGGATTTATATGATTATGTCGTGGGGGCGGATTTCCATTCACCCTTTTGATTTTCAGCCCTCTCGACTAATAAATCTGACCGGTTCGACCGACCACCTCATGAACTCACCCCGTTCCCACCCCTCGCTGACACCAAAAAAGGCCATTCTGCTCTTTCAGACATACATACATATCAAACATTGCTACCTGATTTTTTACACTAACACCATGCAATTTAAATTCTTCGAAAACCACCAACGTTTAATTAAAACATAATTTTTTTTATACTATCAATAACCATATAACCCTACTGAACCTCAAACACGGGGTTCCAAAGGGCGATTTCAGTTTTATTTCCCAAATATTTTATGTCATGTGGAAAATTATAAAATAGATATTAATCTAAATCACACATTTTTACAAGAGTAATCATTGCTTTAAATAATTATTTGTTATTAGAGTTTAAATGTAGGTATTTACAGCCTTCTACAACTAGGTACACTCCATTTTTTTATTTTTTTTTATTCTGTAGAATATTAAATTTAAATTTAATTAAACAGATTTTGAAAGAGGCAATACACGAACATAGTTCTCCTAAATTTATGTTCCATTCACACTGAATGTATGCTTTTGAAATTTTATAATATATGTATTATATTGAGGTATGTACTTGAAATAATAAAAAAATATTTCTTGACAATCTTTTGGTTATATATTATTATTATAATATTTAATCTTAAGACCGATATTGATTGGGCATTTCAGCTTTATATATTATTATTTAAAAAATGCAATATAGACTCTAATTTAATTTAATTCAACGTACTGTTTACAGTTTTTTTAACACAGACAACAAATCATACGAACTTTTCCATGAAAACTACCTTCTCGTGTTTTCTAGTGAGGGGGTGGCCATTTTTTATATATAAATGTTATAATCCGAAGTTTCCGACAATCGCATTAGCCACAATCAAGGCTTCCGTACTGAAACAATCCTTTGGTCCGTGAAAAAGAGGAAGACTGAAAGTGTATGGCGATCCGTTGGTACAAATGTCACCATTGTAGGCCGGGACCTGATTTGGTTAGTTGATTGTCGTCACTGGGCTTTGAACCGGTCACCCTCATGTACATACGCCTGGTGTTTGCTCGGCTTTGTGCCTCTGGTACTCTTTGTCATGACATATCGTACAATGTGTTCTAGCAACCCAATCCAATTGTTTTCTCTCGGTCCGTGAATTGGAAATATCGGCCCCAGACAATTGCATTTATATACTGGATATTTTTTCACAAAAATACATTATATATACAAGCGGAAATTTTGTGCGTTATTTTTATCCTCGAAATAATGATGAGTTGTAAACGAGCCTAAAATATGAATCAATCATGAATGGTTTGAAGGAGTTGTTGAAGAGCCAATTAGCTACTATAAGATGGTGAAGGAAGAAGATAAGATGAGAATAAAGCCTGTAGTATTTTCCTCCCCTAAATTCCAACAAGTGTTTGGGGTTCTTGGTGGCTTATTATATGGGGTGCTAAGCAAAGCCTTACGCATTCAAGACATTTGTTAATTAATCACCCCAATTATAAGAGCCTTTCATCTTTTCTATTAAAATATTACATTCGGTAGAAAATAGATATCTCCATCGTTAAAATGATCGATTTTCATTCATTCAAAAACATAAATCAACTTTTATCACTGAGTGTATAAAATATACTTATGTAACATGAGAATTAATATTATTATAATAATATGGAACTATAAGAACAGAGGAAACAATTATGACACCTACCAACAAGTAAAACTATGATTTCTAAAGTTAAAATGATTTTACTATAGAATTAACCCATAAATGAATTGAAATTGGCTATTATAACATTAACCGCAAGATTTACGTATTTTCTAGGTGGTCATTTAAGTCTTTGGTAGTTTAAACAAAGTTTCAATATAGTTGCTTATTAAGTTTTTCATTATTTTAATTTGATACTGATTGAAAAACATGAGAAATCAATTTAATTCCAGAGTTGAATTATTTTTATTTATTACAATGATTTCAAGTGGTGAAGTATATTTTAAAATGAAGGGCAAATATCAAAATAATTTTCTGCTGTGATTATTTAAAAAATGTTGATAGTTTTGAGAATATTCACGTCTGGTTGAAATTTCCTAATTAATTAAATTTATTAAATTATTGATCGTGTTGAATACTTTATTGAATTCCATAAGTATTTAAAGAAATAAGTGTGAACTTTCCACTTTATTTTATATAGTGGATATTATATAAAATATGGTGGAACTTACTTCATTAAATAAATGTTGAAATTAGTGTATAAAACAAAGGCACTTAAAAAACAATTTGATCGACGTTAGTATTGTGTGTACTAAGAATATAAAAAATAATCAAGCCTCAATTGAGTCAAGTTTGCTATAGCCAAAAAAACCTCACATATTTGATACTATACAAAAGTTAAACAATGGTGACTTTTTGCTATGACAAATCTTTCGGGGGCGACTTTCTCGTTCCCCCCATTTTTTTTTGTTCCGACTTCATTGTTTTGCCCAATTGTAAGTATGTATAGTGTTTTTGTTTTGAAGGTTTACAATTTACAGCAGCTCTATAGAGAATACAATAGTAGAGGCGGTGAAGTAGTTACGGTCAAAGCACAATACAGCCCTGGCCAAACACCATTACCCAATGGTGAAAGCTGCTTCTGATCCAAAATGACAAACTGCCTCTTGGCCACTACACAAAACCTACAAAGTTCACCGACGATTGTATTGTTTCATACACAGAATGCCTGTTTTATGACCTTTTCAAGAACCCACCTCCTAATTGTAATCTGCCAAATATATCACAACGCTGACCAACCCTGACCACATTAAATTTATCTCATAAAATATATCACTGTATTCATAAAAGCATGACCAACAATTCAAAGACTCTATGAAGATACACCTTTTATTATTTTTAAATGGCTAATAAATAATATTTACATGTAAATAAAGTTTTGTTTACGTGTCTTTAAAAGTAACTCGATTCAAATTTGGTTTTACCCAAAAAAACTGTTATTTTGTTTTAAGCATTAAATTTTGTAATTGTTTTTGTTATTATAGAATTTATTTATTAATCGTCATATTGGCAAATGGTTTTTTATATTTTCCCCATACTTTTACATTATATGTCAAATAAAAATGAAAATTCTCATGTTATAATAGTTATCGGTAAAAAGATTGAAGAAATGGTATAAAATTTTTGATTCATTAGATTTGCACAGAATAAGAATCGATTTCTATAATTTTTTTAATTAGTTAGATAATTTTTGTTTTAACCATAGATAGGGGGACGGAAGTTTTTTTTAATTGCCGTTTATTAAGACATTTACGTTGTACGTGTACTTCCAGATTAAATAAATATAAAAATCGCGTCTTATTGTATGCAAATCTAATGAGGCAAAATTTTTATACTATTTCCGTATGTAAATATGTTTTATGGAAATTTATTTTCTATCCATGTAAATCTATAATAAGTTATTTCTCTTATTTGATATTTGTGATGATAATAAATATTAATTAGTCAGCATTTAAACAGTCTAATATATTTTTACATACATACACAGATTTAATTTAATACATCTTATTGTTAACAAAGTAAGTATATACCGAATTGAAGAGTTTGAAGATTATAGAAGTAGTAAAAAGTATACTAAAACGAATAACAATAAAATATTGTATAAATCACTTATCAATATCTATATTATGGAATTCCACTTAGTAGTGAATACGATCAACATCATCTTATTGTTTTTTTTTATTATATATCCATCTTGTCATTTTAAGTCTCTGAAGATGATTACAAGTTAGTAGTCGAAGGTATAAGACATCTCAATAAAATATTGTAGGAATTATACCAAACAAATTTCTTTAAATAAAAAATATAAGAATATATAATATAACTAACTTTATCGATTTCATTTATATGTATTTTGTGTTAGGTTAGGTAAATGTTTATATCAATATAAAGGTCATTGTTTTTATGTAAAGTGAACTCGACTTCACTGTAGTCGCTGATAATGACTACGCCAAATGTTGTCCAATTATAATAGAGGACAGTGTATTGTAATCGAGTGATTTGGAGACAGCTACAAGATGTGTATGTATTTAGTGATAATCTGTTTGAGATAGTAGATAGTAGATAGTGACACATGTAAATGTAACGTTGGGCAGTCACTAATTGCACTCGAGTCAGAAGCTAGAGGAAATTGGTCTGCTAGTAGTGTTTCCGTCCACAGATGAGGCTGTCTGTAGTCACCACCCCCAAGGGTATCCTGCATGCAAATACCTCCCATCACCTCCATAAATATACATTTTTACCTTCACATTTTTAATACAAACACTGCTTCTAACAATATAATATGAGCCGCCTTGTGGCCCAGTGGTTAGTGTAACGGATTCGTGAGTGAAGACTCCCTGGTTCGATTCACGGCACCGGAGTCACTTGGTAGATCTAGCTTAGCAAACTAGATCTTAAGTACTCATTGCTGTGTGGTGGCCTGGGAAACCATCTCTACTATATTCTCCCGTAAAGGCCAAGGTGGCCTGGCCAACCCCTTATAAAGGGACTCCCGTCAATAGGGAAGGCGTCACGGTATATTTATTTTATTTATTTATTTAACAATATAATATCCCGCTGGCCGGTAACTGCCATTCAGGGCTGCTGTATGTCCCAAGAAACATTATTAATATGCACTGTGGTTCAGTTTAACTATCAGTCGAACTATTCAGTCAGAACCATAGTTGTGCAAAAATTGGGCGAAAAAGAATATACTCTCTCCGCATATGAATCAGATAATCACAACTAATCAGTTCAAACTGATCAAACACAAAGCATCGGCTTGAACATTCAGTTTAAACTGACAGTTAAACGGAATGTTTGTGATACCCCAAAGATAGTTTACTAATTATGCATATGAGGTTTTCCATTTATACATTGTCTTATCGTTCATTCTCTATATTTTAACGAGATTTCTCCGGATTCATAATCCAACTGCCTAAAATCATAGATGTTACTGTGAAAGAAAGTTATATTTCACAGTAACATGGGTAAATGCATTGTTACTACATGTCATATGGACTCAAACATACACTCAAATACATCTAGACTTCTTTAACATGGTTAAAATATTATTGCGTTTTAATCGCCAAAGTATTCTCACAAGCACTCTCAGGGGTCACTAGGGTTCACAGGGGTTTAAAACACAAAAATGTTCTTTTACACCTTGTCAAAGAGAGAAGAAAGCAATTTTTTATGTTTTTTGTAATACATTGTAATATATTATCAAATCGCAGTATTTTGGTGAAAATATATCATTTTTAATTTAATTTAATGTGGTTCATTAATTATATTCCATATTTTAAATTTAAACTAAATTATAACATTATTAAAAATATTATTATAAATATGGTACGTCTTGGATTACTGATAGTATCGATGATAGCGAGTAAATATTTTATTTTAAATAATATTTCTATAACCCATTGATTATTAGTAAATGAAATGGCAATATTTTAGGATTTAATTACCTACAAAACATGCATAATTATCATATTATTAAAAATCACATTTTTATGCATCAACCATTAGATATATTATTGTCAAATTAAAAATTGATCTCATCTTACATTAAGGCATTCCCTGTATTTTTTTTAACAATTGTGGTTTTAAATATAAAGTGTATATTGATCAATTGGTCGCAAATTTATGATGCTGTTGAAATCCGCATTGGATTTATTTATTATTTTGTGAAGTGTTCAACTTATTAAATTGGCGCACCTGCAATAAAAGAAGGCGAGAAAACACTTGCTTTGAATTGTGGCCCGCATTTTAAGCATTATACATACTGTTTCAAAATTATTATTTTTAAATAAATACAAAAAAATCTGTATTATTATACAGTTTTTTTAGCTTATATTTAAGCTATTATTTGTTTGCGAAAATTTAAGGCTATTAAAATACACAATTATAGAAACAACCTCACCTTCTCTCATCTGGTTCGATTAGTTGGAAAATTGCTGGTTGGAAAAAAATCTATAAATAAGATTAAAATAAAATAAAAAATCAATATCTATTAAAACGTGATTTTAATAAATTGACGAAATTGTTTTTTTCCATTATCTACCACAGAAAATCATTTGATGAGTGAGTATTAATGTACTTCAATATGATTTCCAATTAGCGAACAAAATAACAATGGGAAAATGTACAATTCCATTATTAAATATAAATATATCGACAATTCCTACCCGATTGTTCAAATTTTCAAAATAATTATAATTATCAGAATATTTTTACCTATATTGTAATATTTCAAATTGAGTTGTAAAAATCCATTTGCGAGATGATAAAAAAGTAGCATAAATCAATAGAACAATTAATTAAGAGTATTTTTGGCTAAAACCAAATATATTCCTATTGACTGAACTAATTGAGTGTTATTTCAAAAATCATGGTTTACTCCATGATTTTTTTAAATATGTTTATATTGATGCCATTATCAAGATATCACACTTTATTTGGATTGGTTGTGGATTATTTATATTTTTTTTATAATTTTCAAATGTATCACCATGTAGATATTGAGTGGAGTGAGGTTTGTGAAGGAAATGGGTGTTACTTTGGAAGTGAGTTTATAGCAAATAGGAATATTTCGCATCAATAAGAAGTGTATTTGATTCGATTTCTCTTGAGGCCGCACCGCAGTCCGCATACTACGTGACTAACATATAAATTGTATTTTAAAAATAATAAAAACCCATACAACTTAATCCAATAAGACCCTCATTTTGATTAATGCAAAATATGTGACTTGGAAATATAACTAATTATGTATGAAACAAACGTTTCAGGCCAGGTATATTATATTCTCAACTAAAACATTTCATACGAATTTTCTTTTGGTTGATATTCACCCTCACTATTATAATTTATTAATTAATGGCTTTTTGATAAATTGGGTGATATTAATTTCCTCCATAAAAAAAGAAATAAACAATTGTTTTAATATGTATTCTTGTATATACGTCCCGCCTAGGTATTTGAATGCTTTTTACAATTAATATTTTTTTTTTTTTTTATTATACAATTTCTTTATTCAATATAATTTGCGTACAATGTTTTGATACATTATGATTTGTTGTTACAATGTTAAGTTTATAGACTTAGTCTTTTACTTATTTTAATACGAAGTATAATTAATTGATATTTAAAATAACTAATAAGTCATAACATAATTTATGGGAAAAAATACAAAAACCCACTTGTAGAACTACTAAAATATATATAAATATTATACATAATAAATAATAAAAAAATAAATCATAAATAAACTTAGAATTACAAAAACATATACTTAATACTATATGAATAAAACAAAAATACTGTGAAACACGAATATAGTAAAATCAATAATGACAGACAAAATCAGATGTGTTTGTGAAAAAGATATGTTAAAGAATTTTTAAGGAATGTCTCTCAACATTTCAGTGGTAATTTAAAATTTCGCTTATTTGAAACATATTTGATTTTGTTAACATTTTGTATTAAAGAGTTAGTGGAGAAAGTAACCATTTTGTTATAGTGTTTATTGCTTAAGTCAGTGATAAACTCCTTTACTGTTTTCATTTTGATACTCTCATGAATTTCTCTAAGGTACGTTCCAGGACCCAAGTTTAATATCATTTTAAGGCACTTGTTTTGGATTATTTGGAGCTTTTGTATATGAGTTTGAGCCACGGTAGCCCAAGCAGCACATCCATATGAGATAAGGGGCCTAATGGTAGACCTATATATGAGAATCTTATTTTTAATGGATAATTTACTATTTCTATTGATTAAAGGATAAAGGGTATTGATGGCTATGTCAGTTTTGTTAGTAATGTATTTAATATGTTTTGCCCAGTTGAGTTTCGAGTCCAGGATGGTACCTAAATACTTAACTTCAGATTGCCAAGGGATGGATATATTATTAATTGTTAGTTCAGGAATATGATTTCGTCTCTTGTTAGTAAAAAGGATAGCTTCCGTTTTACTCTCGTTAAGTTTGAGCTTCCATCTAGAGTAAAACTTGACCAGTGGAGATAAGGACGTTTGGAGTCTTCGTTGGATTGTGTCTAGTCTATAGGAGGTTGTGTATAAGGCTGTGTCATCGGCATATAAGGCCAAATGACAATTTGGAGGAACAGGGATATCATGGATGAATAGATTGAATAAGAAAGGACCAAGGATGCTGCCTTGCGGAACGCCAGCAGGTATCGGATAAAGTGACGAGTGGGTATTATTGATACTAACTGTGAAATTACGATCAGTTAAATATGATTTAATTACGCGCACTATATACACGGGAGTGTTAATTTTTAACAGCTTGTGTATTAAACCGTCATGCCATACAACATCGAATGCCTTTTCGAAATCAAGAAAAATCATTCCGGTACTCTTTTTTAGGTTAAAATTTCCTCGAATATGTTGTGATATCCTTGTTAACTGTGATGTCGTACAGTGACCCGATTTAAATCCAAACTGTTCAAGGGGAATTGCGTTTGTAATTTGCTTGTAAAAGCGTGTTAGTAAGAGTTTTTCTAAAATTGCTGGGAGTAAGGATATCGGTCGGTAGCTACCTGGGAGTGATTTATCTTTACCCGGTTTAATGATTGGAATAATTTTCGCGGATTTCCAGGCAGTAGGGAAGTGTCCAAAGGTAATGCATGCATTAAAAATGTTAGATAAAGAAACAAGTGCCTTTTGTGGTAAGTGTTTGATGAGCGTATTATTAATTGTGTCAATACCGGGGGATTTTTTGTGTTTCAAATTGTCTATGATATCCGAGACTTCAGATGGGGAGACTCTTTCAATCTCCTCGTCACAATTCTCTTGTAATGTGGTAATATTTATTTGGTGAATTATTATAAGTATGAATAAGTACCAGCTATAAAAAATATTGTAGGGTTTTTAATCATTAACACAAAAAAATTGTAGACTTAAATCATCAAGATAAAATGTATATTTAAATATGTTTTTATTTCAGGATATGAATTTGTTAAAAATGGACAAAAAATTAATATATATAATATATATATATATATATATATATATATATATATATATATATATATATATATATATATATATATATATATAAAACTTACCGTACGAATTGTATTTGCTGATCGAATTTTTATTTTTGTATTTTGAACTTAGAGTAATAAAAAAATATTTCCTTGCTCTGAGATTTTGATACATATTGGTACCTATTAAGAAATACTAAATTAGGGAATTAGTGATGACTAAATTAATAGCATTTTAGTTATTGTTTAATATGAATTCAATTAATTATTTAATAAATTTCAATATGTATAAATCTGTATTTGCACCTCGTATATAAATAAATTATTTTAAATAGCTTATGATATCTTAGAATATCAATCATTGAATTATTAAATTGTTGATATTGTTGACTTCTTGGTGGAATTTTATAATTTAAAGAAATATGTTATTTGTAATGTAATATTACATATTTCTTTACATTGAATTAATGCCTACAAGGTTACATTTTGTCGTAATTTTGAGGCATTATTACCCTTGTCGTACAACGACTTAAGAGATCTCATTTAACACCAGTTTTTGTTTAAAAAAGAACCCTTCTTACCCCCATAAGACGTAAATAATCCCCAAGGTTAAACGATACTGATTGTTTTTTAATGGCGGCCGCCCTACGGAAGTCTCGTTTTGTCCGTTTCCTTAGACCCTCGTCTTTCCTGCTCTTTTCCTCCTCTCAAAGTTAAGCTAATTCCCAACCCTAGTTTTAACTGTGTTTTTACACCGTGTCTGGATGATGACATTAATCATTAGCCTGCCAAACATATGCTGTCTTTTATTTCGTACCCGACAAGTGATATGAAGAAGAATAAGGGTGAAAATTGATCAATGTCTGTACAATGTGTTTCAATAAATATTAAAGAATAATTAATTTCTTTAACGCCCAAATGGTCTTTTACAAAAATATTTAAAAAAAAAATTAACAAACATAATAAAAAAATATAATTTTACAATAAAAAAGTATGGTAGTTAGAGGAAGTGTTAAAAATACATATATTTACAAAATAAGGACTGATTTTAATATTGATAAGAAATACGTGAGTTAATTGTCTAGTTTCTAGTTAATTGTTATGAACAAAGGCAGGAGTTTTGAACATTAATATTATTTATTTCCATATAAACGCTCAGAGGAGCTTTTTTTATAGAAAAGACATTAGTAATAAAAAAGGTATACAAAAATGAAAAGTACATAATATATAAAAATAAATAATAGTATTATAAAAAAAATGTATAAATAGAATGTATATAAAATAAAATAAAGTAGGATTTGGAAGCAATCATTTATATGTTGCTATATAAGTTCGCTCATAAACAAGCCCTATAGGTAGCAGAATTTGTGGAAAAGAGTTATTATCCATGCTAAAGCAACATTATGAAGCAAAAATAGTACAATTACTTACTATCTATCAAAGATGAAATAATTAGTACACAAGTGGTTTTTTGTATTTTTTCCCATAAATTATGTTATGACTTATTAATTATTTTAAATATCAATTGATTATACTCCGTATTAAAATAAGTAAAAGACTAAGTCTATAAACTTAATATTGTAATATCTAATCATAATGTATCAAAACATTGTACGCAAATTATATTTAATAAAGAAATTGTATAATAAAAAAAGTTTGTACATCCACCCCGAATCGTGGTGCGAGTAGGAAATTCAACACACCGCGCTTCTTTAATAGATTTGACAACAAATTATTAAAAAAATATATAAATAATTTACATTGGTCAAAGAACTGAGAAATTTATGCGTATGTTGTATAATTAAGAATATTATTTTTTGGTTTATTTGTTGATGTAGAAGCAAGTGGAATAGTGTGTCAAGGAGAGGAGTGTGACCCAAATTCTCCGCCCTGTCCACATGTACAACAATGAAAACACACAGGAGTCCTTTAGTCGAGGACTGAATACATGCACTTCTTGGAATAAAAACAGAGTAATGGCCTTTAGAGGTTTGTCAGATGAACCACTGCTCAGCATGGTGTCTTTCATGTCCACCATTATCAACAATACTTACGCATTCTACTACTGTTGTAAACGATGCCCACAATGTGTGTCAGACATGGTGATGTCTCCATCCACACTAGGCTTTGTCATCACTATATTTGATTAAAATAAATAAAACAGAATGCTACAAAAAAATGAAGGGCGTATGATTCTTGACCTTCGATAAAGATAAAGACCTATAACAAAAACTTTTTGATTAACTCATTGTGATTATATAATATAAGTTTTTAGACAAACAGTATTTTATCACATTTATTCACAGATTTCTTAAAAATTTAAATCACACTCCTCCATAGCAACAATTTATTTATTTATTTTAAATATTGTTTTTTTTAGACACAACAATCTGTCGGTGATTTTAATTATTACTAGCGGTTCTGTCCGAATTATTAATAGTCTCAGTACCTTACAATCCAGGAAATTAGAGTAAAGAAGTATAAAGAGGATAGACCCGATTTATTATTTATTATCTTTCAATCGTAATAACCAATCAGATCTATTTTATTTGATTTAAGAGGGATTTGAAACCATGAGCACAGCTGGTGAAATATTCAAAATATATACATAGACAGAAAATAATATATTTTGTTTTTTTTTAAATAAAAGCATCTCGATTGATATTTTCTCTTATTACCTGTAATGTGGTATGAATACCAAGTCAATTATCAAAACAATAAGAGCCATCCTCTTGATGGCGTTTGTAATTGTAATAAGAGTTAACAATGAAAATAAAGAATAATTATTTTTATTTCTTATTCAAAAAATAGTTAATTAACAATTGAATATACATTATTTATATTATACATTTTTTGCCCAACCTTAACATTCTAATACAATAGATTTATTTTATATTTTCACTGGTAATTTATCTCGAATGCTACTACACTCTTTAACTACTTACTATGTTTGATTTCTGAGAAAGCAGACAATCGGCAGACTAAAAAGTTTATTTGTTTGTTTCTTCGAATACTAAGAATGCTCATTTATTCAACAATGAGTGTCAATGCATTTGCCAAATTGAAGAATCAGTGGTTTCCAACTGTGCGTGAAAGACTTCCAACACGGTAGGACAACTGACCTAAATCCACTGTTTGGACCTACAAATCTCCTTTATTTTACCTATATTTTGTACCGTTTTTTTTCATCAAATTCGTTTCTTAGAATATTACACTGTGTTCAGACATTGTTTCCAGAAAATTGTGAAGCTGCACGGATCTCATTTATAAATGAATCGATTTCCAGAGAATTTTCGTCCATCAATTGTATTAATATGAGATTTCCGAAGAACATCTTGATGATTTGATTCTGAAAAGACTACATTTATCCATATACAAAACAAAAATAATCGAACACATTAATAAAAACGAGACAACTAATCATAAATACCAGCCAGCCGTGATAGCTCAGGGGAAATATTAAATTAATTTGATCGGTTATTACGACTGCGAGATCGGGAATAATATTAATAAAATCCCGATCGATCGTCTTGATCCAGGTTTACTCTGATTTTCCTGGATTGTAAGGTAAATACTGAGGCGATTATTAAGTCGGCCAGAGCCGCTCTGTCGGTGACCTGTGTAACTAGTAATAGTTAAGATCACCGACAGACAATTAACACGTTGTTGTGTATAAAAACCTCCTCAAAGAAAGCTCCATCAGAGATGTAGGTTTTCTGGTATTCCAGAAGACTGTGTTCTCTTAATAATAATAAAAAAATACGCATATAATTAATTTTTTTTAAATACGTAAATATCCTCTGAAACTTTTAATTTTGTATATTTATTTTTATCAGGATTTTACGCCATTCTTATACAAACTTATTGATTGCATAAAAATGAACCCTCCTGTGTATGTAGCTTCAGTATAGAGGATTATTGTTTGAAGAAACCGGACCTTAATTTTTACTCTGTAAGTATGTAAATTCTATCTGGTTTATCAAAAAATAAACCAAAAAAAAGAAATGTAGAGAATGAAACATTGTATACAATTATTTATTTATCTAATATATATAAATAAATAAATTTAAAAAATATATATATATATATATATATTTATTTAATTATTTATAATCAATTATAATAGTAACGCAGGAAATATCATCGCCTTGCCATTACAGGAGAAACCTAATCTGGTTCGGCAATGATGAACATTTGTCAGAATTATAGAAAAGTATATTATAATTAAGGGGTTGGGAGGAATAAGGACTTTACTGAAATTGTCAGTTTCTATATAATCCAGTAAAACATTACGTCTTTAATATTTTTTCATTAAAAAAGAGTAACTGTAACGCGTCTTCCTTCGTGTCTTAAATCAATCAATATTCATATCGAATCCTTTTTAAATGTATTTGTCACTCAGTAGTAGTGATCATCAGTATAGGAAGCTATCAGTAGGATCATCAATCACTGTAACTAACGGATCTCAAAAATAATGGAGCACTTTTACTAATTGACCCAGTTGCTGGAAAACGGTGGCTTGGCGGGTGTCATGACAGTTCGCTTTCTTTCCAGGGTTTAGAGCCGCGGGAGAGCATTTCTAGATTCACTAAGCAATGGCCTCCATTGGTGTTCCATTTCAACGAATTGCTCTTAAGTTAATTCGTCATGGAACTATTCCCGTTTATATTTTTTCATACGAATGGTAAATTGAAAGTGCTTTTCATAGACAATGGTATCTATTATTTATATTTATAATCATTGCATTTCTATTATTTATGTAATAAGCATAATACAAAAAGTCGTGTTGTTAATTGGCTTATTAAAAAAATAATCCTCTTACACGCTCAACATAGCTATGTGTTTTTATAAATAATGTTGGCTGACTAGGCCAATCACAAAATGAGGAATTTATTAATACTTTACTCTGCAGATTTATAATACAAGTGAGGGCGTCAATTTTTATTATAAGTCAAATTTACAACGAGAAATTTAAAATCAGATTATAACCACAACTGGGCAACAGCGAGATGTGCTGTATTTTTAGTTTTAATAACATTAATAGCCAAACATAATTACAAATATTAAGTAAAAAAATAATGAAATTCATTTAATTTCCCCATGATATTAATAATAACAATAAACTCGAATCCCGTAAGACATACATAGAGTTGGTATACTAAAGCCTTATATATTTTTTGTATTAAAATTAAATGCTGTTGAATTAAGACAATTATGAAGATACTAACTAGTTTACGAATTTAATTAAATGCTTAAAAATCCATGTATTTTGAAAGCAATAAAATATTAATATAATAAATGAGACCACCATACATTTTCGATTTATTAAAATAGTGAATTGAATTCAATGAAAGGAGAAGCAAAAAGCATCCTCCGTTTGCGCTAAAATCAATAAATCCGATATAACGCCCTCTTATTACAAAGGGGTAGACTCGTTGCCATCATCAATCCCTCTCTTTCTATACACTATAATACTCCACTATTATACTACTAAACTCACCCCCAATACATATATTTAATTTTTTTCTCCGACGCTGTCACACACTCCTACAAACGCCCTCCAAAACTGTTTCTAGAAGGGTGGCGGTGCACCAACAATGCCAAATTATCGCAGGGGGGCGGTTTGGGGGTTGTAGAATTCGAATCTCGGTACATCTCATATTATTTTTCATACTATAACTATAGTTTACATCAAATCATTGCTTAGCTCATTTATGGACATTAACTTCAAAAAATAATTCGTGATTATTTTTTATATTTGTATGGGTAATAACAACACGATTTATTTTATTTTAAATGACGTCATTGAAATGCCTTGTCAACAAGGGCTGTGTGTCATTTATAATATATTTTATTAGACGTGTCATCCCCTAACAAAATCAAACACACCCTCTCACCATTTACAATAGTTTTCACGTGATTTTCTATAATAAAAATATTGATACAACATAAACTGTAATATATGTCATAGAGCTATCGCAATATAATATTTTACTTTAATATTTATTACTAAATAATACTTTTTCTGAATATCAATATAACATAATAATGATGAACATTCTGGAAAAACGTCTCGATGAAGGATTACTTTAAATTCTTGTTTTAATGAAAATATTAAGGTAAACTAAAACACGAGTCACTTTATCGGTAACCTGTAACTGTAATTTTTTTTTATCATACAATATACAAAAGGAAATAAGAGAATTATGGATAGTAAAGTTAATTAATTATATTTACACCTTTTACGGCAATAACTTAAAAAAAGTAATAAAAACAATGATAACAAATGAAAAGAGAGGAACATAATTATAAAAGAAGAGCAACAACATAATGAATAATGGATAATATTAGTTGACATAATTACATATATAACTTAAAAGAACACCTAAAAAACGAGAAAATAGCCACGGATTTGAAAAAAGTGTAATATTTATTTATAATATTACACTTACGCCTGTAACTATATTCAGATTTTTTTTATTATACAATTTCTAGAAGTCTTTTACTTATTGTAATACGGAGTACAATCAATTGTTAATGAAGATAATTAATAATTCATATTATGATATTATGAGATCGACATTAGGTGACAATAAAATAAATAGGAAGAAAATTCGCGTCGATGCGACATGGGGATGTTATTGGGAAAATATTTATACAAAAATAAATTCAATATTTATTGAATTCAAATGAATATAATAGTGTCTAGGTTTGAATCTATATTACTAAGTGGGGACGCATATTGGATTGGATTAGTGTACTAGGGTCAAAATATCACATATCTCTTTGTCCTGTCAACGTGGAGTAGCGGACAAAGAGATTGTCACACCAGAACAGGGCTTCGAACCGGTGTAGGTCGTGAAGACGCAGTGTGGTAAGTTGGTTGGCCATGGAGGCTGCCCAGAAGCACCCCTGTCCGTAATTGATTATGACGGTAGTATTTATAGAGCCCCTGAATATATTGGAAGGGTGGTTGGGGTGCCTGTTTGGCGGAGGGGTGGGTTAACCAGAGCAAGCTTTGAGTGCAGCCGCCGAATCACTCTATTGTTAGTCTACTTTGGACACTTTTCAACTGTTTCGTCATATCGAATATACATTACACCTGGAATTTGAATAACCCACCTAACAATTGCTTCGGAATATCAGTTCAAAATAATTAAACCCACAACTATATAGTCTATTCGCTCTCGATAGAGACAAACAAAACAACACTCCACAATAAGGCACTCGTCAATTTTAAGTATAAACGTAATTTAACTTGTTCAATTAAATAACAAAGCATATCTCTAGATCCCAGATTATGATTATTTCTCTCTAAACAATCAGAAAATTTTATTTGTCTCTAACAAAAACGGATAGACAATAATAGTATATTAATATGAATATAATTTTATCTTTAATATTATCCAAGTACAACATTTTTATACAATAAATTTAATACAATAGGTATTAAAACAATTTTAAGATTTACATAAATTGTCACTACAGTTTTCTCTATATATAAAACATGGACCACCATAAGTTTGGGGTTTTTTTGGAACATAAATATTTGTAAATAAAATTTAGTTCACCCATTTATATAAATGATTTTAAAATGGATTTCGCATATTCTTTAAATGAAACGATAAATTTTATGTGTATAATAAACACAAGTTTATTATTTTGTGAATATTGTTTGAGGAAGCTTCGTACTGAATAAAATGTAAAATATATATAATAACAATTATATATATATATATATATATATATATATATATATATATATATATATATATTATATATATATATTATATATATATATATAACATATATATATATATATATATATATATATATATATATATATATATATATATATATATATATATATATATATCTATGTGAAGCGAGGATCCCTTTATTGAAATATATATTTAAATTCTACAGTTATTTACTAATCTGTTTCGATTCTTGTTGTGGTGATTATTAATAATATTATTGCTTCGGCAAAAATACCATTGTCGAAATACGTAGTGGGTAGAAAATGAGGGGATGAGGAAAGAAGTTGGGGCGTTTATGAACACGAACTTGCGCTTTTGGCACACCCTTAACGAGTGTTCAGTCATTATTGACAACTGTGAGCATAAGGGAGGAACAAATGTGAATATATTACTTCACACACTAACACATATTCTTGCCTACAAATTAAAATAATCAATAGATCATACAATAAATAGCACGTACCTATTATAAGGAAAATTGTGTAGTACCACAACAGCAACCTATGACGAGGTAGTTTTTGAGAATGTGTAAATATTGCTTCAATTATTTTGTAGAATTTTTCTTAAGTACATTATTTTCTTCAATATTTAATTGTATGTCCAGGAATCGCATAGAAAGGAGACGATTTACGAAAACAAAAGAAATCAGCAAAATCTGTCAAAACTGTTTTTACCAAACAGCTTTACACAAACCCTAACTAAACCATTAAATATATAAATAAATATTTAGAGAATAAATATAAAATGGTTAATGATCTTAAAATAATCCAACGTACATATGTTTTTTTTTTAAATAAAAATGACTTGCAAAAGCGTTGTCTAGCGTATCTTCTAACTATCATTGTGAATTTGAAAATATATATGAAAAATTAATCCAAAAATATATATACAGTATTACGAATTATACAGGTTTTTTTATAAAAGCCATTCCACTTCAAATTAAACATTTTTTTACATATAGCTATTCAATTCAATTTCACCATTGTAGAGTTTATATTTATATTTCAAAGTAAAAAATAGAATATGAAATAAATAATTTAAGAAAAAAAGAGGTGTATTATCTAAATATCTCAAAACACGACATTTGCTACTTTGTTTACTAATCTGAATATTTTAAATTTAAACGCCTACGTTACGCAACACTTTAAATAATATTGTTTAGAATATTTTACTATAATTATTAATTCATAATATGTATATTTATTTGCATTATTAACGAATTATTAAACGAATGTAAGTGAAAAAGCTCTAATTACAATATATCTTAAAAAACGACATTAACTACTTTGTTTACTAACCTTAATATAATATATATAATTGTCTAAGGTGTGTGTATGTTATATGTCTGTACGGATCCATCAATCAACCATCAGTGTTACCAGATAAAAGAATAATATTTCATATAATTATTTTACTACAATTAATACATATCTAAAATCTCGATACGGGTATTTTAATGATAATAATATTAAATTAATTTCAAAATAATATTCAATATATATAATAATGCATAATAAATGGCAATTTTCAAAAATAGTATTTATCGGGAAACTGGCTTTTTAAATATGGTGATGAGTGTTGTCATCATATGAAAACCGTATTAAATTATTTTATTTATAATTTACTTTGAAAATCTTCTGAATGAAAAAAATAACCGTCATATTAAAAAACCAAGCAGAACATAAAAAAAACATTAACAAATTGAAAATTTCAATAATAATTTTTAGAACGTTTTTCTACGGAATAAAAGTCCAGCTGTGGCTATATATATGACAGTTTATGAACCTCAATCCGATGAAAAACACGTCATGAAATTCGATCAGAAAAAATAAAGTTGATTGGACGTCGGAATTGGTAGGCGCGAGGTCACGCACTTGTCACTATATCATTTTCACATTGGAAACGCACACACGATTGCAATTTGCATTTGCAGTTGGTTCGGTTTGCACGTGAAAATGAAATAAAATAAAATCCATGGTGTATTTTTCTCCATATGAGTATTCTTGTTGTGTGTGTTTTGTCGCATTACTACAACCGATACAATGAATGGTGTTCGAGCCGGATGCGACCTCTCTACATACATTCACAATATTCTGTATTGCGATGCGAAATATCATGGATAAAAAATTATACATTTGTGTGAAAATATGTATACCATTTATAATAATACCGACGATAAGTCGCCCCTTATAAATACATTGTACAATCATCATCATCATAAGCACTCCAGTTCAGTGATGAACCAAGGCTTCCCGCACCAGCATCTTCCACTTAATGCTCCTCCAGTTATTAATTCAAAAACTCCTAACTACCTTATCTTAGCCTAGGTCTACCCTGCCTTCTCTTACCCACAGGCTTGCTGGATAGTATTTCCGATACTATCCCTCCTGCTCTTTAACCCAACCTAGTGTTAAAGCCCTAATGAACTGCACTACGTTCACGCTCTTATATAATGAGTAAATCTCATCGTTCCGTCTAATTCTAAATAGTCCCGGTGCCTCCTGAACAGGATCCAAGATCCTTCTAAGAATCTTTCGCTCGAACCTAAGTAGCCTATCCTCTTCAGTTTTGGTAATAACCCATGTTTCTGCACCGTAGGTTAGTACTGGCCTAATCATCTTGTATAATTCTACCTTGACATTGTACAATATATCAGAAAATATATAGCTTTCTTTAGAATACTAAACAGAAACTATTCTCTCAAAATACTATATTATTTTAATAATTATTTAATTGATGATAAATCTGATGGATGGATATTGAGCTCCTCAAAATATAAATATTATGAATGGAAAAAAATCTATATGATTCAACTTTTCTTCTTTCAGACCTGAATCGTTCTACATATCCCATTATTAAATACTAGGGTAATTTTAATTGAAATTTTCAATTGTTAATATTTTTTTATGTTCTGCTTGGTGTTTTAATACGACGGTTATATTTTGAGTATTGATTTTATTTTTGTTTTAAAGTTGTTTATTTTATTAATTAGAAAAAGTTTGACTTTTTAAAAAAAGTCTCCCAATAAATACTGTTTTTTGAGAATTGTAATTTATTATGTATCATTAAATATTTCTAAAATTATTTTGAAATCACTTTAATATTATTATCATTAAACTGTTCGTTTCGAGATTTTCGATATGTATTAATTGTAGTAAAATAATTTTATGAAATATTATTCTTCCATCTGGTAACACTAATGGTTGAGGGACCCGCACATACACACACCTTAGACAATTATATATATTATTGTAATTTTTATTGAAAATAATATATATATTTTATTTCACATTTAAATACATATAATATTATTATATCATGCTGCAGTACCACTAGAGCATTACGGGGGATCCCAAATGCAGCACTCGTCAGTTGGAACATGAAAGCAGAATTATAAGAATATTGTCTATATTTATACTTAAAAAGTAAATAATATGCATGTCTTCCATTAAATAATTAAAAATGTGTCTTCGCTGAAAAACTATCGTAGACTAGAGTATGTTATAAAAATATTTTAATGGAATAATTACGGTTCTATTTAAACCACGTAATAAACTTATATATAATCAAGGTTTTTTTTAAATATTTCTTGTAATATTTCATATACCTAATGTGTTTTTAAGAGTTCAATTAACCAAGTGTTAAATTGTCAAATTATTGACTCATTTAAAAATTATTACGACACATTTTTAAATAAAAAGAAGCCAATTTCATTATCTCATAATACGTATAAATAATTATGGCCTGTTTTTTATTGAAATTAGTTCACCCTCGTTATGATGAGCGTATTAAATGGGAATGTGTAGGTACTTTAGCCTGCACCTGAAAAACGAGTATTGGATTCTCGTATATATTTTTAATAAATCTCATTATTGAATATTGTGTGCATATTTTAAAAGTACAAGTACATTATTGTCGAGTGTAGAGGAAAAGCCACGGGATGAATTGTAACGTAGCGCCGGAAATATCGAGGCGTTGGGAAACAGCTGCATGCCATTTTTAGATGGAAAACCATTTTTATGGTGGACCATAATGGCGATATGGCTTTCATACTCATACACCATCACACACTGATCAATACTTATTTCTATTAATAAATTTCTAATACTATCGGTGGAATTTTTAGTAACTCTTTGATGGGATGAAATTGTCCCCCCTAGAGCATTATTTATTTATTTATTTTACATATATTATTATATAATACTGCAGTACCACTAGAGCATTACGGGGGATCCCGAGTCGCAGTGAAGATAGTGCAACACTCGTCAGTAAATATTATTAAAGAACAAAAATAATAACGTCAGTTAGAGATTAAAAACTAGGTTTTTAATGATCCTGTTCAAGAAACCATGTGATTGAATTTAAGCTAAAATAAATTGTTTTTTGTCTGCATTGGTGTTTTATCATGATTAATACTTACAGATAATCCAATGCCAATGCAATACGATGGTTTACAAAAATAAAAATTGACTGGGCTATATGTAAAAAATGGATGATGGTGGATGTAAAATTGTATGATTGATTTAACAAGTGTGGTTTTGCGAAAATATATTAATGAAAATCAAAGATAAGTTCAAATTAAAAAATATATTTTTTGCTGTTAGCTGTTGTTAAAATATTGCATTTTAAGATTCTTGTAAGTGCCTTAAATTGAATATAAAAATATTCTTAAGATTGAAAGAACCTCATTAAATAAAGATTACGAATTGCCTCTAAAATAATATAGTATTTTATATAAAAAACACAGTTTTTTTAGTTTTAGATTAGTTAGTAACTTGTTTTAAAAATGTTGATTGATGTATATAAAATTGTGTTCCCATACAATGTCAAAGAATTCGCACAGGATCATCTGGATTTGATTACCCGCTCAATGGCGTGTTAAAATAAGTCTATGTCAGATATTTCTTTGTCAGATTTGAATGTAAACATTGGAATATGGGGTTGGATAAATTGTGCCATGGTAAACAGAGGCAGTATTCATGGGGAAGAGTCGCGGTCGAAATGTATGCAAATACTCTCACCATGGAAATGTCTTCATTACATATTTCATGGTGAATTCGTGGACCCACCAAGTAATAATACACTGTAACTGTTACACAAGATTCCCCTAAACGAGGGGTGTGTCTAATATTTTTATTTAGAAAGAATATTTGTTTATTCTTTGAATAATTTCAGCTCCAAATGTAATCCATGAACCAAACCTTAATTTAATATAAAAATTATTGCAGTAATTAAATTTGTATGATGAAATATTTATATTACCGGCGTAATAGCTCAGGAATAAGAAGCGTGGCTACAAGTACTGTAGTCATGGGTTCAAATCCCACTCAAGTCATTTTTTTTAAATTGATTTGATCGATTATTACGACTGGAAGATCAGGAATGATATTAATAAAATCGTGATCGGTCGTCTTGATCCAAGTTTAATCTGATTTTCTGAATTGTAAGGTTAATACTGAGGTGTGTAATTATTAATAGTAAAAATCATCGACAGACAATTAATTAACACGTTGTTGTGTCTAAAAAACCCAATAAAATAATTAAATAAATTAGTAGGAATATCTTCTTTAGAAATTATTTAAATGAACACATAACATGCAAATTAAAAGCTCTATTATGATTTTTCAGAAATTAATCGCCATATATTGAATTTTTTTCAATGATTGATAGAACAATACATCTTTGGAAATATACAGAGTATATAAATCTTTTTACCTATAACTAACATGACAAATTTTTATTTAAATTTGACATGAATAAAATAAAAACCCATTTACAAATATGAAGATTAATACATAATAACAACAATAAAAGTTATATTAATACAACAATTACAAAATATAATGCTTAAAAACTAAATAACTGTTCGTTTGGGTAAAACCAAATTTGAGTTGAATCGCCATAAAGGTACTATTCAACATAATATATTTTATATTCAACCGACAAAATACAATACGATAATACTAATTATCAGCTTGTACACGCGCTAATTAATAGTGGATTTTTTTTAAATCCTCACCAGTATATGGGTTTTCAATGAAATACATACATTTGTAGGTAGGTAAACCCCTTGTTTGAGATATTTGAGCAATACAAGGAGTCCCTAATAGTATGCAAACAGCCTAATAACGCTTTATAGCTCGTGTAAACATCGCACTTTTGCCAACTCATAAAGTACAAAATGCCGCCAGACAAATGTCATTGTGTCCTACTCGTAAATAACACACACTTTGTACTCCTCCATTGTCGACAAATCACATACTAATTATCGCTAATAAATCAAAATATATGTACATTGAAAAATTACTCTCATTACACGGACAATACTAACGATATGTAGTAAAAATATTACAACTTGTGTTGTTCCGCGTTGGTGAATTATGAGAAAAGACGCCACATAAAGATGTTCAGTTATAAAAAGTAATATTGATCATTGAAAAAATCTAATATTTATTTTTTAAATAATTGGTCGCTAGCAAATTAAAATTGATTTTGAATAACTAAATCGTAAATCAAATGCAATTTTCTATTCAGAAGACAGTTATACATGATATAAATTCTTATGATTGATCAGTGCATACAGGCAGGCAACAAAGGTTTCGTGTGTCAGCCGCTTGGGGCGCTGCTTCTACCACCTCGCCGCCTCGCTAATTCAAATTACATATATTCGTGACCGGGCATATATTGGAATGTACGACGCAATATTGCATGGCGCTTCTATAGATAAAAGTTCATCGGCCGTATTAAAATAAATATAATAGTATAATGAGAGTGTGTTGTGTGTAGACCTGTAATAGTATTGATGTGTATAGGAATAGATTAGAGCTTGGTATTAATTGTGTACATGCATACGCACCGCACGCACACACTTCCATTACAATACATCTTGTCTATGAGAATTATATTTCTCTAGATTAGTCTATTGAATTGAATCGAAGGCATCGCAAGTGTAGTATAAATACGCCAAGCCCAGAGATGTGCCAAAGTCAAACGAATATTGTAGTATTATATCTATCTCTTTTCTGTATATTGCTCTATCTTTTTTCCCCAAGGGGTACAATGAAGCGATATAAAGACAGGTGGGATACAGACATTAGTATAACGCTCGATTAATCATAATGACGATATTTATTCATATGATTTGAATAGAATACTATAATATTCTTTTGACTTTGGCACATCTCTGGTCTAATATATTTTATAATGCATTGGCTATTCAACATAGTAGTATTTTTATCTTCTCTTTACTAGACGCTGTGATTTAGGGCAAACAATTATTGATTATTAGTTCTTTTGGAATGGGCAAATTGAACATTTATGAGCAATTACTAGATTTATAGATTAGTCAATAATTGTTGTGCGTTCGTTGGCTATTCAACATAGTAAAGAATTCATATAATATTTTTGTGAAATCGATCAGAAATTTTAGATATTTTAACATTAAATTAAAGTGTATTAAAGCGAAACAATTCAGAAAAAATTAATTAACCTCATAAACCAATCATCTCAGGCAGGTTCGAGTTCACTTTAATATAATGTTAATATATACTAAAGAATATTCGCTTACTCTATGTCTTAGCGCAAATCAAATACATTTCTAATTATAAGATGTTTTCTAGGTTCTTCAAGATGTATATTAACATATTTATGTATATTATATTTGATCCGGTGCTACTTTTTCCATTGTATACGAGACGCATTGAAATTTGCGCTAAGCTTCTTCTAAAAAAACGCGTCTTCTAAAAAAAAAATTAATGTAAACACTACTCACATTGATTTTTATTCCAGATAAACTTAGTATGGGGCATATTGTAGCATATAACAATACTAAATGGTATTGTTTCTTCTTTTGTATTGTATGGGAAGTATAAAAAATAGCGTATTGAATCCATCCTCCCCTTCCGCGGTGTAACTTTGGCCAAAAAAGCCGCGGTAGTCCTGGGGAATTATTAAGGGTTACACATCGTAGCTTTATAGTCATACTATAATATTTATGTGATTTTTAAAATGTTCATTTTCAATCATGGTTCATATTTGTGTTTCGATTGAATTCCATCCGACCGCTGTTTGTTTGCGGTTTAATTTTGACAAAAAAAAGTATTATGTACTTTTACGGGAATATTATATAATTATTCCCATATATATATACTTTTATTATAATCAAATTCTCAATTAGTATAGTTTCAGATAAAATAAGTTTTATGGCATAATACACACCCGCCTGCCAAACCTCATGTGTTCAGATTTGCACCGAGGGTACTTTTTCAAATTCACTAAAACTAACATCCTCAACATCAGAAAATAATTATTAAAATATGTTTAAAAACATCTCTTATTTTTTATTGATAATTTATATTATACACCTATGAAAATTGATAACCAAGTTTAAAAAATTGTGTAAATATTTAACATTCCAGTTTACATACCCATCTGTAGACACTTGTCTCCAGACAATAAGCACCTCCGCGTTATTATTAAATATATTTAATTTATCATTTGATAAAAATATTTTAGAATCTGGTATATAAACAGCACAACCCCGCCAACATACACACATTGGGGTGGACGAAATCGACAAATGCAAAACGTAATCCAAAACGATATGTGTGGAAAAAAATCGCTATCCTATTGAAAACACTTTTGATGTCTCTATTAAGCCAAGCGATGTATTTCGATCGATATTCAACTATTTGAAAAATTACACAAATACTTATCATGTTCCTTCACTCTGATTGAAATTAAAATGACTTATCATATTTATTTTATTATAACTCTATATTTCCTCACGATTTCCTCTATCAAACTCACAAATGTGTTACAACAGGCCACCGACTTAATAATAGCCTCATTATTTAACCTTATTTCACCTCATTTCATCATTATTTAGCCTCATTATTTCACCTTAAAATCAGAGTTAACCTACATCAAGACAATCGGTCGGGATTTTATTAATATTATTCCCGATCTACCAGTCATAATAACCATTTTTTTTTTACTTGAGTGGGATTTGAACCCATGACCACAGTATTTGTAGTCACGCGCCTTATCCACTGAGCTATTGCACTGTTTAAATCATATTTTTTTGCCTTTACATGATCATTTACTTTGTTCATTCAAATTTTTTTTCTCATCATTCAGTCAAATATAAGATATTAGTTTATGCTTCATCACAAAAAAATATAATAATTAGTTATATTATGCCCAATTAATTAATAAAATAACACCAAAATTTCTGTAAATTAAAGCCAAAATAAAACAAATTTAAGACTACTATAAGTTCTTATTAGTTATACGCTAAAAATATTTTTTATTTATTATATGTTTGTTATTTGGGGGGTAATTATATTCAAGGTGTTGAAGATGTATGGGTGCTTAATGTTTATTGGAATAAATAGTGCAATATTGTATAAAAAAAGTTTCGTAAGGTCGCCGTTGGGGTGGCTCTGCCCGACCATAGTATACTTTATTATAAAAAACTTTTTATTAATATTATTCCCGATGATGTGCAATATTCAAACGAACTAATTTATTACTAAAGTCACCCTTGCTTCAAGACTATTCGAGCAGTCGAGTGGCTATTAAAATCTTTATAGAACTGATTGATGATTTTAACATCTTACAATTACACAGTTTGATTCAGTGTAATATTTAACATTGTATAGTATTGGTTAGTTGGTTATGTCCCAAATGCAGTTGACCCGCCAGTTGTGTACCCATAATAGAAGGGATTAACTTTAATCGAGGGACAATATCCCCACCCTACCCTTTTGTTCAATGTTCCCCTCTATATTTAAGATTTGCAGATTTCAACAACATTTTTAACTAACGAATACATTTTTATATTAATCCCAGAATATAAGCGTAAGTAGATCTTAATGGTAAAAATGATAATTACGGTTTAAATTTGTTTCCCGTGACAACACCCATGTCTGGTCACAGACAAGGCGGATCTGCTCAAATGAAAAATTACCTCGATATTCACCCAACAATCCAGGAAATCAGGGTAAGCCTGTATGCGAATAATCGAGATTTTATTATGTAGTATTATTTCCGATCTTCTTGTCGCAATGGCTGATAGAATCTTATTTTAATTCGAGTAGCTTTATGCCACAATATCACAAATCACAGTAATTTATAGTTGATTGTCTAATGTGAATATCTTATATTAAGTATTAAAAATAGTATTATTTGTAAATAAAAATCATAAACAATTTTTTTAAGCAATTTAATTATTAAAAATTGTTACAAATAAGGATAATATGTATTTTTAACTTTTTTTTTCTCTTGTAGTTAAATAATTGCATATTTCCTAAACAATGCAGTTATAACAACGATCATGCATTTTAAATAAGCCTTTTACTAAATTAAAATTGGTTTGGGATAGTTCTTTTCTAAGTTGAACTATTCGAGTCTATTTACATATTTTGATAAAATAACCAATGAGTATTACATCTAATAATCATAAAATCGGATAAACGATTGTTATACAATATAATATTTATTAAAATGGGTAATATACCAAAAAGATTTAAAAAAAATACAATAATGTATTTATTTAAAAATCAATGTTGCTTACATCTGCCCCCCTTATAATGTGCATAATACAACGGGGGGCATGAGATGCAAACAGTGATGTGCACACACATATGGAGGCTCACACTAAATCCTAAATATAAAGAATGAACATTGTATTTAAATAGAAATGTAGACTGTTCTCTAAAGACATGAGATTATCAGATTTCATCATTCCGAAGAAATATTGTGAAGCGACTTTTAAAATATCCAAAAGCAAACTTGAGACTTGAGCTTAAAAGCTTCTCCATAATTATTCATTTGCCCTAAACTTTGACTCGTATAATAATATTATTAATTTTTTAAATAATTATTGAAATAAAATATGTAACCTCATTAAATTCTACTGATTTGATAATAATATTATGTGGGGTTAGCACGGTCCATTGTGACACTCAAATAATTAATTCTTCTTCATTAGTTTAAATCCTTAAATACATCCCATGTCTCTTGTATCTTTTCATACAGCTACTTTTATCCTTTGTGCTCTTTACTACTCTGCAGAACCAATCACATCCAGGCACGTATTTTCCAGTCGTCCTTTTCCTCATTTTTCAATTATTTTATCCAAATAAATTACCATAATAAGTCTTTCCTCCCCAATTCTTTCAACGTGTTCAAACATTTTTTTTCTATTTTATGAGCATTCTGATTTTTCCATATTCTGAAATTGTGACGTAACCAGCTTTTTTTTTTATCACAAGCAAAAGAGATCGTGTGGAATAAATTGTAGGTTGAAATTAATGTGAGTATTGATATCGCTAGTATTTCATACGATATTAGAGTAATTCTGGACGAATTTTTCATAATAAAAATGTTTTCATGGAGGCACTCATTGTATGAATAAAAAAGCAGGATGGATAAGATGTTGGGATCTAATTCTTTAGATACGTTAGCTAAGAATAGATGTTATGTGACCGTAATAGTGAAGAATCACATTGATCCTTCTATTGAATAACAACAAGTAAACTCTTATATCCGATTAAGATCTCTCTTTACTAAGATCACGGCCGAGGGCGGCTCTTTTGTCAAATATATTACATTTGCTCATCAGACATGTACGCCTCTTCAGAGTCGGCTAAAGAATATCACAAGTGGATAATTATATGTTAAGAAAATATTAGAAATTTTATAATACACTATTAAGAATTCGGTCAGAATTCAATGAATACGGGACAAATTGACTGGCCGGATGCAATCTTCCTGACCAGACCAGAATTCCGCATCTATCAATAAGTATTATACTATACATACATACATATGTGCATGCATACATACCTATCTAAAAAATAAATGTAATAAAATATTAATATTTTTAAAATCTAGACTAAAATTGAGACCTGCAGAAACAAAAATCTATTGATAAACGCAGCATTCTTACATTTTGTCTGATGATGATATTTTATAAAAAATATATTAACTTTAAATGAGGGTGCCTGATAATGTCATTCAATATCTTAATAATGTATCAAAGCAGATTAAAATTTATTTAAAAAAAATGAAGCTTAAATGCAGTATTGTAAATAATGGCTATGTTGTAACATGTTTAAAATTCATGAAACAACAAGCAAATTAATAAAAATAATATCAATGAACATATAAACTAATTATTATTTTTTATTATAAAAAACAAAAGAAATTATTGAATATTTTTAAATTAATTTATTTTATGTTAATTCCACTGTATTTTATTTTTTGAGACATCCGAGTATACTTTCGACTACTGAGATGTAGTCATCATTGGATACACTAATTCTTAGAGAAATAATCTTAATTTTTTTTTTAATAAAAAAATACAATTTATGTGATATTAAAAATATTATTTTTGAATTAAAATTATCATTTAATGATTCACTCTGTAGAAATGTCTCCCATCTTACTTAACGACCATAGAACATGCTTTAAACGTCTAAAAATTAGCCATAATGGTAGTATGGGCGTGTCGTCACCGTAATATTTCGCAGTTATTGCTTCCATAATGTAACAGGTTCTATTCCGACAAAGGTAAAACTATCTTGTCGATCATAAAATATATAAAGGTACATTATCTAGCGGTGAAAATGCAAAGGAACCACCCAAGCACTGAAACATTCTATTGACAAACAATTATGCACGGTCTATTTGAACAACATTATTATTATGAGAGCTACCATAAAAAATAAAATACACAATAATCTAAGCCCTGATAATAATTCTGTATTACTCTTATTTTTTAATAGTTAAATAAATCGCCAACACGTTAAATAAAAAAAATCAAATAAATCAAACCAGATATCAACATCTAGTGAACTTAAATTATGGCTTTAATACTGTTAATTTCAACGTCAAGGTATATTTTTAAAAATTCATTATAGCAAATGTCAAACCCACACACTAATATGCAGTCAAACCTTAGCGTATATGGATGGCATTAGATTTTCTCAGAGAAAAGCTAACTTACCAATGACTGTAGTTGGTCACACCGCTAACAAAATTACTAAACACTTATCTTTCCTATGGCTTAATACCTTATTTAAGATCTATAAAAGTCATAAATATGCTATCTAATATTCAGTTAAATATATAATTATTTTCGGTATTTATTTCATATTTTTATGCCGTAAGAATGGCGCCTAATAATAATTGAAATCGGTCGTTCCGATTCTCTTCACACATAAAATTTTACGATTCCAAATAGTTTTGGGTGTGGCAACATCTTTGTTGCTTGCATATTATCCTTAATATCGTTATTTAATAAAAATAAATACATTTTTAATAATGTGATCTTGTGAAAACGTGAAGTTACCAAAGAATTAGAACAGCAGAAATATTTTAAAATTATTATGTTACTGTTAGAGTATTATGTTTTATATACAAATGTCTAAAGACAAACAATAATAATTTAAACCAAGTGCCTATAATTACTAGTCAGTCACGCGGGCCTAATTTGAAGCCTTCAAAGCTCATAATAACACTAGACATATAATTAGTCACACTTATAGTCATATACTAGTTAATATTCTTATATAAAAATAAATTTATATCTGAAACAATCCTTTATAAGAAAATCTACCGTTGAAGTTCTTTCTATTATTTTCTGAATGAAATTGCAATATTATAAGTCAATTGGAAAAAAGAGATGTTCGTTAATACACGATTTTTTAAATGAAAATAAGTATAAATATTTTTTTTCCTCAATCAAGTAATTGAGTTTTAACAACATTTAGATTATGACACGTTTTACACTGAAAAAAAAATCTTCTTTCAATTATGCAATTTTTTTATCCAAGTGCTTAAACGCAAAGATCTAAGTATAAATTCTTTATCGCGTTGATTTATTGGTGGAATTCTATAATTTAAAGAAATATGTTTGCAATTTCCACTGTAATTTTAGTTACCAATTGATTGTACTCCGTATTAAAATAAATAAAAGACTTAGTCTATAAACTTATTATTGTAACATATAATCATAATGTATCAAAACATTGTATGTAAATTATATTTAATATGGAAATTGTATAATAAATAAAATTACAGTGGAAATTACAAACATATGTATTTCTTTAAAGTCTAAGTACAAATCAACGTCCGCAATAATGCCTTAAAAAACGTTAATCATATATTAATTGAAACAAAAATTAATTTTATAAATTGTAATCATTATAAAAGTTTAAATTAAAATGTGTTTTATTCAGAACTCTATTTACTTATTCATCGTTTTTAGCCTCTGTCATTTCATTATTGATTTTATTAGTACGTAAAACTCTGTTCTGTGTAGTTGTTTTACTACAAAATAAAAAAAACTACATTTCGCTTGTATAATACTGAACACGTGAGACATTCAATATGATATCGAATGCAATGTGAATCGTTTAGTATAATAATCTGTATGGTGAATCTAAAGTATCGGTTTTCATGGATATTAGAGTGTGATTGTGCTGAAAGTTGGTTGTTATGCAATATGAGATTGTATAGAGAGAGATGACAGAATTTATATTATTATGATCACAAAGCATCCCCATACTAAATGACCAACAATTGGTATTGCAAACATCGGCCATTGTGAATATCCAACAATACAACCTATTATGATATCTATTCCGCCAACTGTGGACGTCTTCGAGTGGACTACTGGCCTTTTATGCCAACATAAGGTGTTTACAATATTACTTCCATATCATTAATAAGAAATATGTCTTTAAAAACATACTTTCTTGGGGGATTCTTCATCATCATCACAAGCACTCCAGTTCAGTGATGAACCAAGGCTTCCCGCACCAGCATCTTCCACTTAATGCTCCTCCAGTTATTAATTACCTAAACTCCTAACTACCTTATAGAACTCGTCCGCCCACCTTAGCCTAGGTCTACCCTGCCTTCTCTTACCCACAGGCTTGCTGGATAGTATTTCCGATACTATCCCTCCTGCTCTTTAACCCAACCTAATGTTAAAGCCCTAATAAACTGCACTACGTTCACGCTCTTATATAATGAGTAAATCTCATCGTTCCGTCTAATTCTAAATAGTCCCGGTGCCTCCTGAACAGGACCCAAGATCCTCCTAAGAATCTTCCGCTCGAACCTAAGTAGCCTATCCTCTTCAGTTTTGGTAATAACCCTGGTTTCTGCACCGTAGGTTAGTACTGGCCTAATTAGCATCTTGTATAATTCTACCTTGGTACTTCTACTTAGATATCTTGATCTGAGCAAGCGTACTAAGCCGAAATACGTCCTATTAGCACTTTGCAGGCGAGAGTTTATATCCTGGTTATTTCCAGCCTCCTTAGTGACCACTGCTCCCAAATATACAAATGAGTCAACCTGCTGAAAGTGGTCATTATCTATATTCAGGCTACGATGTGATACCAATTCCGAGTTGGTTATCACATGCATATACTTTTGGGGATTCTTATAAGTGTCATAATTAAGTGTAAATGATATGTTTTATAGTATAATTTTAACCTAAACACCCTATGCGAGAGCTTTGCGCAAGGTCGAATTTATGGTGATCCCTTTTGGTCGCTTTCTTCTGTGTGAATGTGTATCGTTCGAAGGTGAGGCAATTTGTAATAAAATAAAGTTTCAGATTGAAACTAGGAAAAAAGGGCCTCAGGAAATATTTTGGCTGCGATAGAAATAATTCGGGTCGTTATATAAAAGGTCGCGTGGGAGAGCGGAAATCGAGCCTTTTATCATTATTGGACGGATATCCATACATATTGTGTGAAATGGCAAACATTTCGACAAATTCATCACACAAGAATATGATACCTTCACAAAATATTATCTGGACTATAAGAAACCACTTTCATTGAATATGATATTAAAGGAAATGGATCGGTGTACCTGGAACTATTATGTCACTACTCCTCCTAAATATCTAATTTGAAATGAATTATTTGTAATTCATGTATCCTGTCTGCACATTCAGAAAATAAACGATTATATATTACAAAGACACTATTTCAATCGCAACTTCATATTAATGAGATCTTACTTTTAAAAACACCTTTGCTTATACTGAAATTGGACTATATTTGCTAAGAAAGGTGACCAAGACCGAAGACATGTAAAGCCTGATCAAATTTTAATTTTTTTACATTTTAATAAATAATTTAAAATATAAATACATGAAATTAAACATAAAAATACAGACATGGCTTTGCGATGAGTCAAATACTTAAAATAATAATGGTTAGTAAAGTGATTTAAGTATAATTTAAATAGTTTGACTTTGAAATGGAAATGCGCTTACTTAATAACTACTTAAAATTATGACAAACTCAATAAGTAACTATCTGGCTACATTATTAATATATTTTATTTTAAATCAAATAAGCAATTAGCATTCATATCTTCCGTTGAACGCGTCCATCGGTTACGAATTCTGTATGGATCAATTCCAATGTCAAAAAATTACCTGCTTAAATTTTAAATTACTTCTACTAATTACTAATTATCCAAACAAGTGAGTGGGTATTATATTGTCATTTAAAAAATGTAAAATATTTGTTGATTATGGGGTTCGTAATACATGTATGTACATATTTGCCAAGCTGATCGTAGAATCTATGAGAAAACTGTTTATTTATTTTCTATAGATGAATTGACAAAAATATATCAATTTTTTTATGTGATGTAAATTTTTATAGAATTCAATCTGTTGAATACCTATCGTAACATCTTATTACAACTTACTGTACTTCCTTTCGGAATCGGAATTTTATTCGTCCTTAGACTAACTCAGCACAAAACCTACATACTGTGTATAAGCCACTTAAAAGGGTAAATAAAAAATTGTTTAAAAAACTTGATATTATAAAAATCAGGATTATACATATATGCAATACAAACCCCAAATAGCAATGTGACCTTTGAAATAAATCTGATGATGGGACACTTCATCCCGAGGATCACCTCTCATTATTTAAAACCCGACTTCCTCACCAACTCGATGGAGTGGCATTGTTGGCGAAGATATGTTTATTTTTCACATTTTTTACCGAGTATGGTGTGGGTATGGTGTCGGTGGTGGTCCTTTATTTGTTCTTTTTTGTACACAATTTTACGGAAGCCATTAATCTAATTTTTGCACCCCGCAATGGCCAGTCATGGCAGCTTGTGTTTAGCTACCCTCTCATTTTTTCACATTCACTTTACTAAACATTGACAAACTTCCACCGTGGACCAAATAACACACTGTTTCAAACACATGTGTATATATAAGAAATCAATTTTAATCAATACACCCGCATATTGTGTAAGAATGTTATAAAAAAATAGTTATTGAGGTCTGTGGGTTACCACATGGTTAATCATTTATCAGCGGGTGGTTTGCAATGCCTTTTCAGAAACAGTTTTCAACAGAATTACAACAGATTCATTTCCCAGAATCACTTCCAGTATGTATCGAATCTGTAGATAAAAAAACCGAAAGTAAAAGTATTACTTTACTTTAATAAAAGGGTACACATTAAACTATAATTTGTGTTTGACTTATATGTAGTATATTGATTGTTTGACCTTTTGACAAGGATCGGCTAGTTATTTGAGTGCCTGAAATTTTTTTATAATTATAATAATAGTAAAATAAAATGAGTATTTCTTAATTTTTAATAAAACATAGATTTTTATCTTGAAAATTTTTTGTAAAAAAAAAGCGTTTTTACCGTATTTATAATTTTTAAACGGTACTTACTAAAAATTTAATATCAGTGTGTGTATATTTATTATTAGAAGTCTAAGTTTAATTTATTTTAAAATTAATAAATAAAAAATAGATCAAATAGTTTATATATTTTTATAATAGACCAAAGGTTTATTATAAAAATATATAAAAAATATATTTTTTTAAAAGAAAATTGTCATTTGTAATTTCCACATGATGACTACAAGTTCATAGTCAAAACTACTCAGACTCCTTAATAAAATTACTATGGAAACTACAAGTAACAATTTTCCTTAAAATTTCTTTAGTACCCTTACATATTGTAGGTATGTATTTTTTTACCAAATTCATAATAAAACCTTAATTTTTATCACTTATTAAATTCACTCAACTGTGGCAATGCATCTACTTCGTATATTTAAATACCATTCCACCTATGCGATCGTCTTTAACCCAAAGTTTAATTAATATAATGTGAAATATTTTCCAAAACAGGGTGTCATTTCCCATCGATCCACACAAATTGACGTCTTATTCGACACGATACACCATAGTTTTTGGCCAATGTGGTTTTTTCACCATATTAATGACTGCTGCCACTTTGACAAAACACCTGGCTGACGACACAATGTCAATGCAAAACCTTATCGACCATTACTGAACCTGTCCTGTCCATCGAGAAGCATTTATTAATTGCATCACTCACTGATAAACTACTAAATAATATCTCTATGCCTTGCCAGATCATTTCTCATACTTAGCAATCATTAATAAAGCAGAGAGACCATTGATAAGGATGGTATATAAGGATGGTAAGGATATAATTATATGAATCTATGAAACGAAAATATTACCTATGATATTTATTTATATTATACAGATCTTTGAGAGTTTGTTTTATTAGACACAAAAACTTGTTAATTTATTGTCTTTCGGCGATCTTAACTATTATCAGTTCATTCAGTGTTCAGTATTATTCAGTACATTCACCTCAGAAATTTACCATACAATCCAGAAAATATGAGTAAACCTGGATCAAGACAATCGATCGGGATTTTATTAATATTATTCTCGATCTCCCAGTCGTAATAACCGGCGATGATGAGCGGGATTTGAACCCAAGACCATAATATTTGTGGCCACTCACCTTATCCCCTGAGCTATAATATAACAGTGGTTATAATATAAGCAAACTATTAAATTACAAGTACACAACATGGAGACATAAAATTTATAATTTTATTTATTTGCTTATAAACGCTCATAAGAGCTTTTTTTTAAATAAAAGTATTTACGTACATACATACGTATGTACATAAAAATAAATAATAGTATTATAAAAAAATGAATGTACATAAAATAAAATAATTATATAAATTTTAAGAAATATTTTTAACAATTAAAATTGTTTAACATTTTTGATATAGCTACTACTGTCCTTAAAATATATTATTAAATATCTAAAAATCAATATTTAATAAACCTATTTAAAATATGGTAAGGATTACAATCAATATCAAAAGTAGTTATACCTAGGTACTAAAAACTTTGGTCTTTCTGATTTTCTATGTGAGGATAAACTAAATTTGATTGGAGTGTTTTTATATATTCATTTGAAGCACAAATTTTAATCAATATAGAATGTGATATATTTCGATGAATTTAAATTTGTAGTTATGTTCATACATTCAATATTATGAATTAATATAATTTACTTATTTTTTACATGATTTTAGTTAATATATCGATCATAATAACATGATGGCAAATGGAGGTTAAATTATTTAGTTGCCACGTGTACTGTCTAAATATTGTCTACTGTTTACATCGGCCATTAGACATTCACCCTTTGTTAAATGGTTTTGGCCATTGTGCATTGATATAACAATCCGACGGTATCTTTGGACTTTCACAGTCAGTGCAAGTAACTGTAAAACTGAAACTGAATAGCGTCTGTTTGTAGTGGATAAATACAAGAAAGAAGGGTTGTTGCCAATTGACAGTTATATACAACTATATTACGGTAAATGCCTCAAGAATACCGTTAAAACTACAGCTCTTGTTGTTGAATTCGACCCATAGTTCGTTTATTTGTTTGAAAATGTATTGTGTTAATTTATCATTATCAAACCGCATTGGTATAGTGATATTTGAGCTCTTTGTGACATAGTTTGAATATCGTTAAAAATAACCGCTCGTTTTTGAATGTATGCTTTTTCTGATAGTATGGTGATTTTTTCACCCTTTGTACCAACTACCACTACCAGCAACCCGGTCCAGTACTAACGAAGCCTAAAAGCCTTCAACGTAAAGCCTCTGCTCGAACCACGACTAATTATTCTCTCCTTGACACCGACATTTTTTCCATACAGGACTCTTTTTCAGCTTTACCGATAGTTTATCGATCGGGCATTCTAAATAAAAGATGTTCTGTGAGATAATTTGATAAAGGATAAAAATAAATTGAAATATGATAGTTTTGGTACGAACCAAGATATTCCTCAACAGCTAAGCTTAAATTTTATACTCTATTTCAAACTATGTTTTTTTAACAATTTAAAAATTCCTATTTTCAATTAAATTTAATTTTAAATCAAGCACAATTTTCATAATTATTGTGGAAATTGTGCAACTGTTTCACGATATATTTTACTTTTGATGAAAATTATATATTTTACTATGAAAATCTTGTTCAAAATCCACCTTGTTCATTATTACATCCATGAAGTAAAGAAAAAAATAATCGTTTGCGTTATTTTTACGTAAATTTATTTTTTAAAACAAAACTATAAGGCGCAGCACATACATGATTGCTCGTTGGTACTCTTTGATGCTGGTTCTTGTATTTCCACCAATCAGAGAACGAGTTCTTAACACTGCTTGGCACTCCTTTTTGTTAATTGGCGGAGATATGAGAAGCTCAAACGAACACTCATGTCTGTGTCGTGCCCTAAAGTTATTATAAAAGGCATATAAACATAGTAAATAGTTTATTTATTATTAAAACGTATACCTTCGAGCCATGTGTGATGTTTTTTTGTTATTTTTTGACAAATATTGCGCCTGTTTTTTCAAACAGCGAGCTGCCTAACTCTCGAGTTGGAGCTTTATTTTTGTGCAATCGTTATTGTACAACCCAATTAATTGCATTAAAATAAAAGTATGATGAGTTCTTCAAAATATGTAATACAAATGTTCGTACTTATATTGTTGATATATTGATTTCCCTGCTTTTTCCTTCTACATAAAAACGTAGTCACGTAAAAGTATTGGGGAGAAAAAGAAGTGGTTATTCGGTATAAAAATATACGGTCATGGCGAGGGTCCTTTCGACCCTCGGGCAGTTAATAAGCGGCAGACCCTGGCTGGCAATAAAGCAAATAAACTATTCTTTTACGCGAACAAATATATCCTAAATATATAGCGTATGAGGGTTGGGGGTGGGTGTGGGCAAAAGCAACCAACCCACCGATACCGATCTGTCGCACCGATTATGGATTTTGGAGGTTTACTACCACCCACCATACACCAACCCACAACAAAATAACTCATTTAAAATTAAAAAATAACCTTTAGAATTATATTTCCCATGTATGTCATGTACTAAATAATAGTTGGAATGTAATAAATTTAGAATTGGTGTAATGTGTTAAAGAATATATTAGCGTAAGGCGATCTGGCTTATCTTGAGCGGGGCTCTTATTGGGGCATAAAATTCCTATTTTATTTTATGGTCTTACGAGGCAGGTCTGTGTGCAAGTGCTGGGGTTTTACTGAGGCCAAATCCATGACCGGATTAGGGGTGGGAATTTGAGTTTGGGGGTAACTTTTCAGACCACCCTGTGGCTTTTGTTTCCTTTACATGAAAAACCACCATACGTAATATCATATACTAACGACATCTAACCGTTTTCTAATAAAACCATTAATTTCTAAATAAATATTATGATAATTTTTTATTAAATATGTAGTCAATAATCTTGATAAATATTTTAGTTAGAATAAATGTAAAAAAATAAATATTTTTAAAAGACAACAAATAAAATAACAATAGCCTGTAACGTTATGTGATTTTCAATACATATGGTTTAAGATAAGTTATTCATTCATGAAAAATTGTACAAATAATAAGGGTAAAAATAAATATTTTATTAAGATATTCACATTTTAGAAATACTACATTATTTAGTATAAATTGTGCAATCACATTCTATTTAGATTTATAATGGAATATTCTTATTGGAAAAATACATTTAAAGAAAATGGTTATTTTAATAATATACTGTGGTAACTACTACTAACAATTTTATTTAAATTATAGAATTCCACCAAGAACGTAACCTATTAACAATATAAAACTAGATGTTATAATTTGATGGACTTATATAAAAAAAAACAATTTAATTATATACATATTCATGAAGTGTGAAATTAATTAATCAGTAACTGTTAATTTGATATTTATTGGAAATTAAAATACTGCAAAATAATACTTTTTAAGTTGTAATAATTAAAGGGTTGTGGCTGAAAATATAATACTTCGGTTCATCACTCAGCTTCTGTGACTCAAATTCGGTGAAATTTTCAACAATATATAATAAAAAGTATATCATAAATAATAAAAAAGTATCCTCACGTGCCTGTGATCGACACCGCAAAAGTTTTTACTGTAAAAAAACAGCCCGTGGCAAGCTGCTCATATTTTTTTATATTGTATATTCGATACGGTTTTATGTCCCACTTTTATAAAGCAAATACATAAATCAGAAGCCTTCGTGATACCATTTATAAGTATGGGTATATATTATTATATTTGTGACGAGGGACACTGTGATTATCCATAGACAGAAAAATATGGAAGCTCTCAAATAGTACATCAAATTATCAATTTAATAATACATTGAAAAATACATATTATATCTCTTTGTATTAAGTATTATGTTCTTTTTATTAATTAAAAAAATATTTTAATGGTTTTCAATACGTTTTTCTTAACTTGTCAATGCGGTGTTGTAAAATCTTCTTTTAATTTAAGTCATGCCATATTTGAACGTTCAATTAATTTATTTATTGTAATAATTTGAAATAAACCAATTGAAAAAATAATAAAATATTAGTACCTAGTTGAGATAAAGAATTTGAAATACTTTTACATCTTAATTACATCGTGGTTATTTTTGCATAATTTTCGATTCTATTTATTTGGCGGCCCTATTTTCTAACTGAAGATGTAGTGAAGATTTTTATTTAGAAATATGTAATATACACAAATGAATGAATAATATTTTCTTATGAATTAATTATCGCATACGACTAAGATATAATATAATTTGGTTTTAAACTTTGAGAACATTGAATGTTAAGAATATAAGCTTATTCGATTTCCTCGGCACATTGTACAATACAGTAAAGCCCCTTTATGTTGTTGAAACATTCAACAATTCAATGACTTCGACGGGATGTGACTACTTAATTTATACTTTATATTATATTGTTTTGCGTGTCTTAATACTGTAATAATAACTACAGCTGAAAAAATTACTACTCGCTGATAGAACAATAAAAAATCAGGTAAATAAAATTATAAAGAACCAGCTTTAATGGAAATGATCATTGGAAAAACTCACGAATACAAGTCATGTTAGAAATTTTTTTTTTAAATCATGAACTAACTGTTATTTAAGTTAATAGGTACATTTTATCACTACAATATAAAAAATTAAAAGGTGTATAAAAAAATTACTTAAATGAGTGTATTGAAGCGCTGACTTATTCGATCTGAGGTAAAATTTCTTTATAATATTGCTTTATTATTTTAATATGACATCTACACTTATCATAAATCAAATATTATATTCAAATATAAATTTCAAAAACATTTATTTTATTTTATTAATATTATATGAAGTTTCTGTTTACATAATATAAATAGAAGCACATAAAATAAACCAGACAAAGCAATATATTGAAAAATTAAAGCCGCGCAGTGCTCTACAGTTGTCAGCCAATGAAAACCTGTTTTTTCACATTCTGGGCCGAGGTTTTCTTATGATAAAAAAACCTAACATACCTACCAAAAGATATTCTGTAAATGGATTCGATTTCAATCAAGGATTACTCTAATTTCCTGGATTGCAAAGTGATTGTAATGTGTTTTTAAATATACCCAGGTGGTTTTATTGAGGATGATTCTTATAAAAAATATCTTAATAATATATATTGCTTCAAAGTCTTATAATATGTAGAACACACTGAAAACTAAGAGCTTAATTTTTTTAAATCTGAATTTCGGATATGACTAACTTCATCACATTATAGGCAGAAAGCCCAACATTAAAACCCTCTGTTTTATTGGGTTTAGAAGTTTTATTCTTGTGATTACTAAATGAATTCAGTCAAATTTTATTACTTATAAAAATATATCTCAGATGACATATTTACTCTTATAAGGAAGGCGGGTTTAAAAAGGCCGTGGTGATATTTCAACAAAGGTTCACCGCATTACATCCCGCGGCGTTGGCCCAGCTTCTTCCACAACCTTTTACACTCTTCTTCCACAATCTTTTTCAATAAATTCACAATGCCGAAAGCTTTTTCAATGAATCTCTATACTGAGGATTTCGATTTTTTGCACCCAAAACACATCTGGGCGCTTTCTTTGCACGCTTTTTACGACGCGACCGAAGAAACCGTCAGGTGTGGAAAATTGCAAAACCCAAAATAAACATTTGGTATTATACCCATATTTTGATATATAATCTCGTTTTAAATAACATATATATGAAGTATTCTAATAATATCTTTGCTTATTATGCTTGCTAATTTGATAAAGTTCCCTTTAAAACCTTCAAAATCTAGAATGCATAATAATAATTAATATAGACCTAAATAGTTTTTACTAAAACGTTTTATTATTATGAAAAGTGTAAATGGGTTGTTTTTCCCCACATTTAAAACATTAACCAGGTAAGTTCTTTTATAATTTTTAGATCATTGTCTGTATGTAAAATTATACTTACTACACAATAGTTATAAACTAACTATAATTCATAAGTAATCTATTACTTTCACCTGCATTTTCCCAGTTTATTTAATGAAAAATCTTGTTTAATGCAATAACTCAGTATAATATATAGTAAGTCTATATTTTTTCAATTGAATTTTTGGTTTATAGTGAATCAATCATTATATGTTAATATCCATCTGCCAACATTTTTCAATGATTGACTTTCTTACTGCAAGAGCTTTTACTACATTTTTTTAATAAATGTTCAAATAAAATCGTTAAAAATCCACGTTTATGGGATATTAAAAAATTTTATAGTGAAAATGTTGCTCATTCACAATTTGATTTACGGGAGTTTTCAAGTTTGTATATTAAGCAATTGAAATATCATCGTCATCAATATTGAATTATACATAAATTGCACACTTTGTTGCTTATAATCAAAAATATAAAATTAAATTTTCTCATGAATCGCGTTGGCAGTGAATAAAATATTACTGGGTTATATTTCTAGAAATCCATATAATATAGATTCTCTTTGATGGTCGGATGTATTGTGTATTGGCAGTGTTATGGTACACCTGAAAGATGGGCTGGCTTCATTCATTACATGCCTTTTATAGCTTGTACTAGCCATTGTGCCACATGACTTATGAACCGTGTGATTCTGGATAATACAAAAAAATCAAATTTTATAGCCTGCGATAAATTCATCTTCAAACAGATCGCCTTTCATGCGGAATCACCGAATGGAATTTGGCATTAAAATTTGCTGATTGGATATTTCTACACATACTGATTTATAAACATTAGGTTGGTGGGAATTTTTCAATATCAAGGTTATTCGATTATCTGTAATTTATTTATTTCCATATAAACGCTCAGAACAGCTTTTTAAGACAAAACAATATAATTAAAAAAAGTAAACAAAAATGAAAAGTACACATATAAAAATAAATAATAATAATCTAAAAAAATGTATAAAATAAAATAAAGTAAGGTGTAGGGAGCAATCATTTATATGTTGCTATATAAGGTCGCTCTTAAACAAGTCCTATAGGTGGCAGAATTTGTGGAAAAGAGTTCATCCAGGTGCGCAAATTCGTCAAGTCGTTGCAGCCTATTCAGAGGAGATAAAAGAGGTAGTTGGATGAGGAATACTGTGGATAAAATGAAAAATATAATTTACCTTTATGGCTAATTATCAATTTTATTATTACACAGCTGCAATGTTTTCTATAAAATACTGTCAAACTCACAACAATATAAATAAATAAAATTAGTTGAATCAGACGCAAACACATTACATTTTTTTTAAATAAATTAACTGATAAATTTCACACCTTGAGCCACCTGATTATTTATTAACCTTGCATGGTAATATCTTAAAAAATACAGAAAGCACTCAAAATTATGTATTTTTTTTTAAATTAGAAATGACCATCGCCCTTTATACTTGCAAGGTATTTATATTTTCTTTCACAATTCATTGGTGTTTTTTCACGGAATGCGGTGGGCGTGTGCTGAATATGATGACAATGGTCGATGTTCACAAAATATAATAAATAATGTTATATTTGTGTCTCCTTTATGGGTGTAACTTCATTGATATGTTCACAATAGAAAGGGAATGTGTTGTGCAAACACACCGCTACCTTTTAAAGCCGTAAATCAACGATAAAGTCTTTATCATCAAGTCGAATGGAAACGATCTCTTAATCAATCAATATTCCATCTATTAACATCCAAAAAAATTAATAATCAAAATCATAAATAGTATGCAATATTTTCTCATATATACAACTAAATAATAGAAGATAGTTGATTCATTAATTATCAAATGTAGCGAAATGTGTGCATAAAAGTAACACGCAGGTTCCTTATTCTTTGTTTCTTATATTTGTAAAGAAAATATCAAAGTTTACTCCTCCTCTAAAACTTTAAACGATAGTGCTTGCTTATACCAAAAAAGAAATTATACAATAATTACATGATAGCATAGTAATATTTTAGTTTGTGTTTTAATATTTGTATCTTTTATTTTTTCTGTTATGTCAAAAAAAACTCGACCGTTTATATGTAAATAAATAAATATTACATTCTTATTTCATCCATTTTACTATTTTATTATTATATAAAAATTGTTTATATTACAAAAAATTGTTTATATTATATTACATTTCTTTATTAAGTTTGCATTTTATCATAATTTTATATTTATTTATAATACAGCACATCTTAGGAATCAGACTACAGAGAATATAAATGTTATTAATTTTAAGTATCATGAGAATTTTTAATTTTTAGTTGACATAATATTGAATAAAATTTGCATATTATGGGAAAAACAATAATTAACCATTATAAAATTGCTTGAGTAATCTACGTAGTTTAGGATAATATTAGGTTGATCAATTCTTATTAAATAGCAATTAATTCAAATGAAATAATTAAGTTATGAAGCAATATAATATAGGTAACCTATGCAGTGCTCCATCACTTACAATAATAAAAACTGTATCTTTCATCCACCTAGCTAGGTTTTATTATCATCAGTTCAAAATGTTAATATAACTTCCTTTACAGGACTCTTTTTAGTGACATATTTAATTTAAATCTCTGTCTAATTTTATTCTCTTTTCAATCAAGTCATAAAAACTGGACGCTTTCAAGTAAACTACATTGATTTTTTGGTACCAATATTTAATGAAATTGATTAACCAAGTATCAGATTGTATATTTAACACATTAATCAAGTTAATCAAGTTAGTCAACACACTAATCAAGTATCAGATTGTATAAAATGAATACTCGTTTCAATACATACTAATAATTTGGCATTTTGAAATATGGTTTGAAAATTGTTGACACTGGCATAAATATGGCAGGGCCACACAACTGTTATTTATAAAACCGTCGTGTTTAATCCACAGATTTATCACCAGTTTATCTACGAAGCGGTCCGTAAAAACACACATCATTTGTCAGCTTTAAGCCCACCAACATATCTATCGCGTACGACGCCATTTTGTTTAATGTTATGTCAAAATGGCGCCCGATGATAAGTTTGACACGTGACTGACAATATCATAATAACACTAATATCGCAGAATACAGACATTAATGGTAGATTTTTTTATCATATTTAATGCATATACAGTTTGTTCGTTCATAAATTAATTGTCGTTCTTTTTTTATATTTCCTATTCTAAGTAAAGAGAATTAATAGATCAATGTTGAGAAATAAATTTAATATATACTATGTCAAAAAATGTCTGTGAAAAAACCGAAAATGATATTATTATTTTGAGGTGTGTCCAATCAAGGCCGTCAGTGATAAGTTAGCTCGCTTAAATAAAAAAAAAACAAAAAATTTTGACACTTATTATACTTTTTCTTTCTCTGTTACGTTTGTATACTAGTTCAAATCTCAAACTTGAGCCACGTGGACGGTCGAGATAACTTGGCAACCGCAAACGGCTGTGATTGGTCATACATATAGTTATATCGTATATAAATATCTATTGAAGATAATCGAACTTGTATGTTGAGTTAATAAATTGTTTATTTTAAAAATAGCTTTTAATATGAACATTTAAATACAAACTTAATTCTCCAGTTAGAATCTTATGCGAATTGCGCCAAAAGCTCTACAATTTCTTGAATTGTTTTCAAATCGTTCTTATCCAAGTAGAATACTTTTTTACTGGCTTTGAAATGGGTTTTGTAGTGAAAATAACAGCCGTAGTTGTAGTAGTTTATCTAGTGAAACTGAAACGACTGACTGAAGCTTTAATCTGCGCCGCTGAAATCCCTGAAAACTGATCCAAATCAAACCATTCCCAAAACCGAGCTGGCTTTACGACCTTTCAAATACGCAATTTCAAATATTTTAAATCATTGTGTCCTCCTGAACTGAACCACAAAAGAATATAACACACACAATAAAAAAGCGGACACGAAAAAAATGGCAAACGCCCGCTGTGTTTGAAATGTGCTATTATTGTTAATAAAAATACCATTTTTTATCAAAAATAAAATGGGTTCGATGGCTTGACTTAATAAAAAGGTGTCACAGTGAACTCAACTAAACAATATTCAAAAACCACCAAGGACTTCCAAAAAAAAATAATTAAATAATGTGTTGTGAAAGTATTCATTACCTATATTAGAGATTTATCTAAGAGATTTGTTTTTAAATTTAAATTACCTTAAACTATCCACTTCTTCATCAATTACTGTTACTGACAATAGTAGGTAACTATTTTTTAATAAATTAATAATCCGGGTATGGAAGTATTGCGGCCACACAAAAGGGTTGTTTTGAACCGACAAAATGTCATAGTTAACAATGAGTAAGACGAGGAGAAGAGAACTAAAAGAAGAAGCTTTCATACAAAATAATAACTTATTCATGACACAATGAAGGAAAAGGGGCGCGATTCAATCCAATGCTACTGTTACAATAAATGTTCCACAAAGGGGAAGTACCCGGTTCGTTACCCACTTTAATCTCATTCACATTGTAATTATTACAATACACAACATTTTGTGTTATTTTTTTTTCGATATTGGGGCCACAATAATTATATTTCTTTAATAAATAATAATAGTTAAATGCAGTGCTTTCTTCGTCAGAGCCACCAAATGAAAAATAACATTTATTTTTATATTAAATTTTAGCGGTTTGTGAAGGCTTTTTATAATCGATCAGACATTAGTGAATAAAAACATACAACAAAAATATCAAAACACTTTTCAAACAGGTTTCAAGAGGACAGAAACCAACAAAGAATATAAATATACCTATATAAAATAAACAAAAAAACTAAACATGCAGTTAATCGTTTAAGTAAGGTTGTTTGTTTTTAATAACTGGCGTTTCTTTCTATTATATATTTTTATTAATTGGTACTAATCTTTTTCTGCATAAATACATTATTTTAAGGTATTCCTTCTTTTCATAAGATTTCGCTTTGTTTTTTTAATAATTCAAAGATATTTGTCGGTTAAAAAAATATTTTCACATAAGCTTACCTCATCATTACAATTAGGGTTTTCATTGTAACTTATACATACCTAATAGACAAATTGTGAATTAAAATAATCCATTTTTTTAATAAGCATTAGAAGAAATATTAATGTAACTTAAATATTTTACATGACTTAAGTAATTATTTTTGTTTATTTAAAAAATATATATATGAAAAAAAAAATTCGTTGAATCATCTTTACCTGTGACTTCAACTTATAATTTTATTTCTTCCGGAAATAAATTGGCATAAAATATGAAATATATCAATAAGCTTATTAAATAATAAAGAGATTTTTTTATTATATACCGTTTGATAATTTTATTTAATAATTCCACCGTATAACTAGTGAAGTCATCTCGTGTGCGATAGAATAAAGTATCCAAAATGGCGGCGACACGCGCTCTGTTGAAATATCTACACAATTTTATAAACAACACTAAACAATATGCACAGATGGCGAATTTCAGCAAATTCTGTGTTAAATTAACAATTTATTATTAAATAATATGCTCAATAATAAGTAGATAAACTAATTAATTCTATGGTGACATTATTGCATAAAAAAGAGCAATGATTTTTTTTAAATAAATAAATATTATATTTTAAGTGGATTATCGTAAATAATTAGAACAAAAGTCTCCTTGTTTCGATTGAAAATATTTATAATTTTGATGGTGATAATATTTTAATATTAAATAAGGGTTGGCCTCTTCAACAATATTTGATGTAATAACATATTTACAAATGTTACAAAAACACACAGGTGCTTATTTTCTGCTCTTTTTTTAATCTATAAATATTTATAACTGTCATATGTACCTATAACTATTAAACAACAATAGTGATAGAAATAACAATTTTTAAGTATGACTAGCGTTTTCGATATTATATATTTTACAATTTCTTTATTATGCATAAGTTTTTACATTGATTGACATCTTTGGAAATAGACTTAGGTGTACAGAGTGTTTACATCTTTTTACCTATAACTAAAATTTGACATGAATAAAGTACTTAATTATAGAGATAATGGGAAAAAACCCATTTACAAATTTGAAGATTAATAAACACTAACAACAATAAAAGCAATATTAACAAAACAATTACAAAATATAATGCTTAAAAACTAAAATAGTAAAAACAATAAAAATAAAAGTAAATAACAATTTGTTTGGGTTAAACCAAATTTGAGTTGAGTGGATGATTAGAAATTTAAATTTATTTTTAAAAATAATATCAGTTTTGGAAGTGCATTGGTAAAATGAACTTAGGTTTCCTCGAGGCATATTTGGTTTTATTTAAATGTCTTATAATTGGGTTAGTCGGGAAGTTAGTCATTTTAGTGTAATGTTTTTACTATTTCAATATTATACATAAGTAGTTATATAGATATATACCAGAAGAAGAAGTAGAATCACTTTTAAAATTAGTTTTTCGTTAGTGAATAATATCTTAATTGAAGGTAAACCTGAGTTAAACTTATAATTATTTAACTTACTTTTAATATAGAGAAATTTATTATAAGCTACCTATATATTTTTGATAATATTATCCATTTTGCCTAATTTTTCAAGGGAGACAAAAACTGATTCAATGTGAAAGACGAAAAATTAACACTTAACATTTAAAAAAAATCATAATCTCTTTATTTTATTAAAACTACATAGGTATATGAGGTGTAGTTACGTTTATTTATTAAGTACAAATGGGTGCATGGAATTTGCAGACGAATTATGATATTTGCTAAATTAAAATTTCCAACATTTTCGCATTATAATTACGCATTCTGCAAAGAAAGTCGACTTTGTATTAACAAATATACATCCAAATTCATAATGCATCTTCTTTTCAGTGATTTTTTTATTACACATATCCAAATTAATCTCATATAAATAATAATAGTGAATAATTGAACTGTCAAAGGCAAACATCTTTGTAATTAAATATTAGGTACGTGACGCGCCAAATAAATAATTAACTGCGAGCGAAATTCCTCCACGACGAAATATGCCAAAAAGGGGGTTGTGAACGAGAAACGAGGGTAGTGGGGTTTATTAAAACACAACCAACCCCCAAAACAACAGCCCTTAATACCTTCAAAGACAGTATCACCCCATAAACTTATTATCCTCTCTCGCGATCTAAAAAAAATCAAAACTGAATCTCATCACAAATCATAAACAATATTTAAAAAAATTAACTATTCAATTTTTTTTCTATAATATATTAGTAGCAATAAGGTAGCACACTTACAATGTAATATTTTAAATAAATATTTATTAATAATAAAATATATAAAGCTTTGATTTTTTTTTAAAAGTAGCATATTTAAAATAATAAATCCCATTGTTCTCTAATTCAGGTAAAATATAAACATGCCTGAAGTTAATTTAGAGGTTATAACGAACAACAGACAAAAGCTTACAACACAAGCAGTTAGTTCTCCATCCGTTTCAAGGATTAGTCCTAATACTATCAAAGCAAAATACTCTCTTCTAACTAAAAGCCTTAATTAACTGGACACACGTATATACACTGACCAGTTAAATATTATTAACTCTTCTTCAAGTGGGTACCAAATACACAAGAGACTCTTAATTAGTAATCCCCTGTGAAAAGACTACTCATATTAATCAGATCATATTTAATAATCAAATACGTTGGGGGAATGACAAGCTCAATGTTTGTGTAGTCGAATTAATGTGTTTTATATATTTACCATTGAAACTTAAAGGAATGTCGTATTTTTAGCAAACACCCACGCTAAATAGTTAACGACTTTGCTCGTAAATTGTTTGACTATCTTATGAAATCACATATCGGATGGATTTCAAAGCATTTCCGATGATAATATAAAAAAGCCTGGATGACCTTAACAACTTAACGACGCCCCACGCTCCGTATATTTTATGAAACAATAAATTAATATAAATCATAAATTGTCTATTTTGAGGTTGATATTGTTGAATTTGAAGAATAATGATTAGACACGCGACTGTTAACAAATCAAAACCAAACTAAATGAGAATACACGTGACAAGTTACTGAACTGTGGTCACCGTAAGCCAATATACCGCACAGTTATGGGAAAACTTTTTATTAGCTATCTTGAAGATATCAGCTGGGCATTAATAAATAGTTAATTTACAGTTTTAATAAAAAAATACCTATATAAAGAAATGGTAAATATTGTTTTGGGGATATTTAATAATATTATCTGCCACTTTTAATACCCCAAAATCCATATAAAATTAATATCATCATGTCATTAATAGTACAAAAAATATATATGATTTTAATTGTTTGAGCTTATTAAGCTAATAGGTGTATTTAAATTTTTTTAAGCATCTCAAATTTTAATTATTTTAGTTTTGTTTTGTCTTATTCTATATATTTAATTTTTAGTCATCAAATTTGTCACAAATGGATTTTTGTAATTTTTTCCCATAATGATTTTTTTAATAAAATGTATTTTTGAAATTAATTATCCTCATGTTTAAATAAGTAAAAAGACCATGACTGTAGGGTTAATTTCATTTTTATTATGTATAGTATCATAACAATTATTGTAAATTATATTTAATAAAGAAATTGTAAATATATTTATTTATTTATCTAATATCCAACCATCAGCTTGCCATTACAGGAAAAACCTAAAGCGGTTCGGCAATGACAGACATTTGTCAAAATTATAGAAAAAGTAAGAATATATAAAAGAAAAAGAAATATATAAAAGTTAATTATAGTAAATGCTTGAAGTTAAGGAATTCTTTCATACTTCTCATGAAGGGGTAGGGCATGATAAATATGATTTTAAATTCATTACAATATGTTACAACAGAATTAAAATATAAGACACATCATCATCATCATCATAAGCACTCCAGTTCAGTGATGAACCAAGGCTTCCCGCACCAGCATCTTCCACTTATTTCTGTTGGAGGCCGCGCTCCTCCAGTTATTAATTCCTAAACTCCTAACTACCTTATAAAATTCGTCCGCCCACCTTAGCCTAAATTACCCTGCCTTCTCTTACCCACAGGCTTGCTGATAGTGTTCCGATACTATCCCTCACACTGCTCTTTCCACGTGTCCGGCCCAACCCCACAATGTTAAAGCCCTAATGAACTGCACTACGTTCACGCTCTTATATAATGAGTAAATCTCATCGTTCCTAATAATTCTAAATAGTCCCGGTGCCTCCTGAACAGGACCCAAGATCCTCCTAAGAATCTTCCGCTCGAACCTAAGTAGCCTATCCTCTTCAGTTTTGGTAAATAACCCATGTTTCTGCACCATAGGTTAGTACTGGCCTAATTAGCATCTTGTATAGTTCTACCTTGGTACTTCTACTTAGATATCTTGATCTGAGCAAGCGTACTAAGCCGAAATACGCCCTATTAGCACTTTGCAGGCGAGAGTTTATATCCTGATTATTTCCAGCATCCTTAGTGACCACTGCTCCCAAATATACAAAGGAGTCCACCTGCTGAAAGTGGTCATTATCTATGTTCAGGCTACGATGTGCTACCAATTCCGAGTTGGATGTCACATGCATATACTGACTTTTATCTACGTTTATGACTAATCCTACTATTTTGGCGGCATCCCTTATTGCTCTAACCT